>KQ435711.1:1877513-1889680 GCA_001276565.1 Melipona quadrifasciata
ATTCTGGAATCGCGCGGACAGCCGGACCGATTCGCTTTTGTAGCACGCGTGCAACAATGCCAGCTACGCGTTAAAATATACACCGCATGCACCACCGAGTGCATTTTTCGAAAGATTCGGAGCAGAAAAACGGAGATTGCGTGGTTGGCATAATTGCCGGGTAAATGGAGATTGAGAAGATCAGAGGCGTGATCGAGTTACCAGTGAACAAGCTTTCGATCGTCTCTCTCTACTTATTGGAATTTTCTTTCTTAGATGCTTCGAATATTTTGTAAAAAGCACGATGAATTTTACCTGTTGATTAATTTGGAGTTAAATATTTGGACGTAGTTAATTTAGATATATCATAGCGCAGTTCAGATAATTTATAATATATAGATAACTATATAGTATAGTTTGGGTTATTTGGATGTAGTTAATTTAAATATTAAAATTTAGATGCATTATAATAAAGTTCAGATAATTTATAACTATGTAGTATAGTTTAGGTTATTTGGATGTAGTTTAAATATTAAAATTTAGATATATTATAGCAGAGTTCAGATAATTTATAATACAGATAGACTTTAACTAAAATTTATAACATATAGTATAGTTTAGATAATTTAGATATTGGTTTCGGTAGTTTTTTCACTTTTTCCTCTAATTACTACGATCTGTATTCTACAGTCAATTAAATTATGTAAAGTGTATTTTTCGACGGCTCTTTTACACTACATCGAGTTTTCCACTAATGTTGTTAGCAAGTCGGGGTGTTAATAAATTTTCTTGCATAACGAGACAAGTTTACTTTTAAAACACGCTAAGCCGTAGGAGTGGATCTTATGAATTACAAAACAGCTTCAGTCTAGGTGATATTCTCAAAGTTTTATACAATATATATAAAAACAACTTGTTGTATCAAATATTATTAATCCCTAGAGAGATTAATTTTTATAAATTTCATAGAATCAATGTCTATTGAAATATCTCCCAAATTAATAATTCTCCGACATACGTGGGTTAATGATGCAATGACTGTATCGACCAACGAATCGAAAAATATATCATTCTATTTAAAAAATTTAAAAAAAAGACGATCTTCGTATCTGAATAAAAGAAGACAAGATAACAAAGTTGCACGTCTCTCTTTCGTTCGGAACATCTTTCCGTATTTCAACAGTTGAGGAACAAATGAGAGATACTTCAAATATGCCTCCTAAATTTGGAAGAAGGTATCAACGTTGAATTTTTATGTGCTCTTAATTGCTCAAATAGCACGTACAATACAACACACTCGTAATTCGCATACTTTGATAAAATTCATGCCCAGCTATTAGAAATCGATTCAGAGTGACCGGGTATTTATGAACGACAGCGCACTTTGCTTGTCGATTGTTTGTAGGAGTGTTACGATGTTCGAGTTGCCTAGAATTCGATTTTCTCGTTCGATCGAGGTCAACTCGATTGACAGCGATTTGCTTCGCACGAGGTGTCGAAAGGAAAGTGCAACACGAGCAAAAAGCTATCAAACGTCTGAAAGTTGGATTTATTCTGTGCCAGTGTCGCCAGGTAATCGCTTATGCTTCCGAGTCATCGTCGAAACGAGTATTTCCTGATCGATGCGCTTAGAATCCTTTTCACGTTCGTTTCGGAGAAACGTGCGGGATTCCGAGATCGAAATACGATCGTACGCTCGATTTCACGCTGACTCGATTTTTGCTTTTGAAATTATAAAAACTAATTAATAATCACAGTGAAATAAAATTCTAAAATTCTATATGAAAGTTCTGCGTTAGATATTTTGTTAATTATAATATCCTATTGCTGAGGACAAATATTAATAAATATTAATAAATTTCTTAAACTCTTCACTCTGAAAAGTAAATTTAACAAACCCTATTAAAAATCAGATTTATTCGAACTTCGTGATAATATTTTATTTCACTAGCAACGGGAATTAATAAATTTAACTTGCAATTTAATGTAGAGCTTTTTGCTGAACAAAGTAAACTTTTTGATAACGTAATTAACCGAACTTAATGATAATTTATGCACTCGGCACTGAACACGCTTGTGTGAAATCATTCGATGAGATAAGTTAAATCGTAAGAGTTAATGAGAAAAGTAAAATTGGAACCGAGGTAAATATTCGTTAGTAGAAATCAATTATTACGACTTAACGCTATTAACGAGCAATCATTAGCAGTAGCGAAACCTTGAAAATGAGGTCACGAAAGATGTTAAAAATGGAACGGGAACGTACTACTAGAAAAATATTCTTTGATTTTGTAAGATTCCAAGATGCCGAAATTCATAAGATACACGTGACACACGGAAATGTATAAAATATTTCAAACAGGTGAATGAATCTCTAGCTAGGTTCTACTTTTTAAATTATCTTCGCAAAAATATGAACTTAAAAATCCGCAGTCTAATGATAAAATCCTTCGAATTACATCTCCGATGAATGGGTTAATTTGCAGAAAATTGAAAGTTTGTAGTATTTAAACTCAAGGTAATGCCAGAATTTTTGATGGGCGAAAGTTTATAATCCGATTGCATTTCAAAGTATAAACTACATAATTTATATATGTATCTTTAACTGAAATTCGTTTTACACTCTTATCGGAGATGTGTTATAAATGTGTTTGAAAGAATTTCTTCAATTTTTGCAGAACGAAAAGAAATTTCTTTGGAGCAGAAACGACTGGAGGAGTACCACGAACGATGGTGATTTCAACGCGTGGATCGCAGCAACCTAATTCAGCGCTAATCGCGATGATAATGAACGGGATACGTCACACGAGTGATTATAAATATTAATGAGGAAGGTCAGGGGGAAGTTTCTCTGGCGACGAGCTTGTCATCCGACGAATCTTAATCGAGTTTGATATCGAGGTCGTAATCCATATTAAGCTCACACTTTCCAATACACACACACACACACATATGTATATGCTCACGCTATCGGTCGTGTATAATGTTACTCCTCGCGTTCGTGCATTGCATTTTAATGCTGGAATTTCCTTATTAATTTTCGTTTAAACGCGCCTTTAATATTATTTATTTTATTAGCCTTTTTATTAACTCGCGTCCTTGTTTTGCTTATTTCAATTCCTTCTTTTTACCGCTTTACATCGCGTGTTTTATTACTGGAATTTCATATTGCTTTTTACTTTTTACCGATCTCTTCTTTCATTGACGTTTGGAAGATTTTTATCGAGAGAGTGACAGTAGAATGAGATTCTTTCTCGATTTTATAAATATATTAAAGAAACTTTCTCCATTTTTGCAGAACGAAGAGCAGACCGAGTTTGAATTTATCATTACGCGCCTTTTATCCTTACACTTTTCGCGATAAATTTTCATTTTTAATTTCAATCGACAGGATTCTGCAATTATAATTGTAAATTCAGAATTAATAAAATAATATTCGACTGCAGAGAATACTTATTTACATATTCTCGTTCCCTTTGAACGCTGTGAATAATTTCGAATACGATCCGACAGAGAATCATATATGCATTCAATGTAAAAGGAAAGTATCGGTTGTTTGTTTGTCTCCCTTTTTGGAGTGCTAACTTTCTCATTGATGGACGGAATTCCGGTGCGAGAGAAGGAGAATAAAACAGTGTGATTCGTTCACTTCCGGAGGATGGGAATTCGAGCTAGCTTCCGGTTTTCAAGGGTACCCTTTTGCTCTTTACAGTCTGTTTATATATACATGTATGAGATATATACTTTTTCTTTTAAATATTTCTACAATTTAAAACATCGAATATTTCTATCTCGATTGATTTTTAATATTGAAAATTAAGAATGTATTTGAACGTCGAATCGTTACAAGACGATCTTTCTAATTGGATGGCAATTTTTCAGGCTGATTTAACGAACGAATCGAATTAATGATCAAATCGCAAGTAGATTTCTAATGGCGCGTGAAAGATAATTGGAAATAAATTAGATCCATCGATTTTAATCCTGTGTAATACTGTCACGGTTCGTTGCATGTTTGCAATATTACGAAATACGCCTGTCAATAATCTGGCTCATGTTATCATCATTGATTGATGAAGTAATAAATTAAATCGCCAAACATTGCCAAGAGTCATACGCATTTACACAAAGTGCAAAAATGTACAAATTGAGTATAATATTTGGAAATATTCAAAGTAGAATTCTCATTTTTAATTTCTAATTTCGAGTATAATAAATCGTAAAAATGTAAATTTGCGTCTATAAATGATCTGTAGACTAGTAATGCCAGAAAATTAAAAGAAGAAACTATGCATATTAATAATAATTTTTTTTTATACTTTGTTCAAATTTGAAACAGTCTTGCATGCAGTCTTGTGTCAAAAGAATATCAAAATCGTCGGAAATTATGAAACTAATGTTTGAAAATAATTTTCTCCTAAAGCCTATCCTTTTTACCAAATTAAATCTTTTTGTAAGCTTCTGCACTTTCTCATCTTTCAATATTCCCTTTTCAACTTAAAAAAAAAAAAAATACAATTGCGTTTAAAATGACCAAGAAATGACCACGCTCTCAATCACAAGAGAAATAATAAAAAGAAAAGGAATAAAAACACAAGAGACCAAATAGATGCTTACCAAAATCGGCAGATACTGGAAGACATAGCAGACGAAGAGAATGCTATAGATCGTCGACCTGCCGCTGGCTTCGTCAATCTGGACCTTCTTCTTTCGCAAACAAGCTCTGCTGTTAGTGGATCCACTGGTGCAAGACCCGCTCGAGGGATCCCAATGTTGAGGATGGCATTCAAACGCTCCTGACGAGTTCTTCGAACTGGTCTCCGACAGATCCGACACTGATTTCAGCAGCTCGGCTTTCGGCGTACGACACACGCTCCTGATCAAAGCAATCGACAGACTGATCATGGTCGCCACCACCAGGAGACATCGTAGAGAATTCACGAAGACTCCGTACTTCGGAGAGATTTCCTGAGCGAGAAAAACGCATAGATCTGGCTCGAAGTTGAGGACACCGGTGACACCGACGCAGGCACTGATCACGCTCAAACTGACCAGATGATACTTCAGATGATTCTTCGTGAGGTTCAGTGCCTCTTCTCCGACACTGATCGCGGTGAAAATCGCGATCGAGGTTAGGGTCAGTTCTTGCAGGATGCTGGAAGAGTTTAGCATCCAGACTAGGGTCGAGCAGAATTCTGTGAAATAAAATTGCGAATAATCACTTAGTTTTATATAATGTGATTCATATGGATCAATCGAGGGACGAGAAATCATTGGTTAATTAAACGAATGCATCTATATTTGGTAAAATTGATTTCATATCTTCTTTGTGAAAACAAATTTAAAATCAAGCCAAATGTGAACACATTCGTTCAATTGCCCAATAATTTCTTGTACTTTGATTAACTTTACTTTAATTTACAAAGTAAATTATCAGATATCCAATAGTAATTGATATTGATAATTGACAAAAATTAAACTATGTAGAAAATTGAATATAATACATTTAGTCTTAATTAAGTTAAACTTACATAGAAAATACGAAAAGATTGCGCATTTACGATATAAATGAATGACAACGTTATTATTAATAATTTGTAACAATTTCAATTTCAATAATTTCATTTTTAATAAGTTGTAATAATGTCACCTTTTCAAACGAAATAAATTCTTCCTAAGAAAGGAACAACCAAAATTCATCGACTACGTGAAAATATTCTTTTCCTTTACTTTTAAATATCTAGCAAGTTTCTTACGAAAGTCGTCAATATCTCCACAATTATTTTTTTCTCACTAAAGTTTCCTAACGCGTCGATCAACCACTTCCAAATTGCTTTTATTATATTTGGAAAAAATCCACTCGAGGCACAAGACAGTTGGCTGTCTATTCTCAAGCCTCTTCAAATCGCTTTCTCCCCAGACGCTCTTATAATTTTCTCTTCCCGCGATAATGATAGTGCCGCGAGATACGTAACTCCGTTGTTTCATTACCTCCGAAGTGATTAGTCGGCCGAATGAGCGTAAGAATGGCGTAGAACAGCAAACCGAGCTGGTGAACCAAACTCTCGGAGAGAATGGCCACCGTGAACACGTCGATCTTCCTCTTCGCGGAGGATGGTTGATTCTGATAGATCAAGAGCGACCAAGATAGCAGCAGGATGCATATCGGAGAACCTACGCAGGTGGGCAGCCATTCTCCTACCTCGCTTCGCATCTCTAAAATGAAGAAACAAATGTTGGATTAAAACAAATTAAAACAGATTGCTCTAAACTTATTTATTTATACAAATAAATCATGTAAGAAATTGTTACACAATTAATTAACTAATCTAAAAATTGCGAAGAAGAAATGGTCCACTCAAGGACCATTCTCCTTATTAACACTTAATCTTTCTCCAATACTTAATCTCTTTTTTTCTCGTTGAATTGTCATGTCGTTGCATGTTCGGCATATTGTAAATTGATAAATAATTCGCGTTCGCCAAGTCCAACTTTAGTGACAGTTTCGTCGATTGTATTGAATTTTTCTTATTCCGTTGGTTAATTTCAATTCGTTGAATGAAACGCGGGGGAAATCGCACGTATTAAGGAAACCTGCTCGTTTCGACGAGGTTCTCGTCAGTGAGAGTGGCAATGCCTTAATCTCGATGAAAGCTCTCGCAATTAGCGTCGCGCGCGTCGAATTATTACATCCTACGTGCCGGAGGGAGAACGGCGGGAACGATTGTTAATCAACAAAGTTATTACCGCGGGAAGAAGGAAGTTTTCACGTAAAATGTCAACAAAGCGCGAAAGAGAAGGACAGCACAGCGCGGAGACATCGCGCAGAGGCATCGCGATTTTTCTTCACCCGTTCTAAAAGCAAGTACGTACGTACGTTCAGACTCTGGGCTCTCTGGTCGCTTCTTTCGCCCGTATCCCGACTACGCTCGGCAACTTTCTATTCCGCGAGTGGCTGTAGTCTAATTTATTATTGGGACCGAGTCCAGTCGAATTCCGAACGAATCGTTCGACGTTGAGTTTTATTTAATTTCGTTGTAACTTATCTTTCGGTTTCTATCTACTTGGTAGGTTGGCAGCTTTCAATTTTTATTTCTGATTTCCATATCTTCGGTGGATCGAAAAGAATTTTTCAACGGTCTTGAGTGTTTACGATTTTCGAGAGAAAGAAAGATGCGTATCACTTTTCCAACTGCTGTGTGATGTAAAATCATTTTTCGAAAAGAACGAACTCACGACTGTCAAAACGGAATCAAGTGGATCTGTTTTTACAAAGTTATATCGACGATGTTCAGTTATATTTAAATGTATACTATATTTGAATTAAAGACAATTTTTCGTTGTCACTGGTACAATTATGCTTCTCACCGCAAGTCTTACAGCTGTAAAAAGTTTTAGAAACCGAGGTCTCGAAACTCGCGAGACTCGAGCTTTATGCATCACTATTTTCACATGTCACAGTCAAATCATCCACTCTGTCGTTTGTTTTTTGTATAATTCTTTATAAGCATAATTACGCAACGAGGAAATTTCTCCTCGACGTTCTGTCGAGGATGGATTCAAGAAAACCGTCCTTGTTCGAGGCAGTTTCTTGAAAGAAACGATTTACCGGGGTCGCCAAGGTTTCTAAAAAAAGAAAGATCCAACAGGGAATGGAAACACGCGAATATCAGGCGAGTGCCTCGTGAAATCTTTCCTCGGTCTCGGTTACTTTCTCGCGGTCCTTATCTCGTGTGCATCATCGATCGAAAATTATGAATGTGTATCTTTCATCCGCAGTGAACACACTTCCGAATGGCTCCGGCTAAAATATCTCTTCCTCCTTCGGAATCTGCTCACTTTCACATTCGATTAACGAACCCGAGTTACCAAATCGAATTATCAAAAACATTGAAACGTCTCTCACACTTCCGTTCGGGATATTTACGAGATCGTTAACGTTATATTTATGGAACGTGTGATACCAGAAGCCGAGAAATTTAGGTTATTCTTGCGTACCATTTTTTTCTTCTTCTTACTTCGTTTCGTTTACCATAGACCCATTTTCTTTTTTCTTGCGTTCGAGTCATTCTTTCCTCGTCTATTGTCTTTGTAGCGGCCCTACGATTCCTCGACTACGAGTTTCGAACCCTCGACTAGCACAAGCCGCAAGTGGCTGCGCGCCTAGCGTCGAGGTCCCACCGATCTTCGATGTTAAGCAAGCAGTGTGTGCGGAACCCCGCAAGGGGGAGGGTACGCGGGGCCAGCCTAGCGGGTGGAGTTGTAGGTTGTAACAACAAGCGTCTGGGGTAGAGAAGTTCGCTGCCATCAGCCCCCACTGGATGAGTCTAGGCAGTGACTCCGAGACGAAACGCAATTGCCTTTTTTCCTCTTTCCTTCTCCTTCCCAGCTGCATCCAGGGTCTTTAAATACTTTACAGCTCCCTCAACCTATATATAATATATATATAGGTATGTAATAACTTTATAAAACGTTGCTTATGTAAGAGAAATGAAAATTTTTGATAAGCACGGAAAAATTTCTACGTGATACTTGCCAGAGAATATTTTATAATTCTATCAAAGTGCCATGCTCGTTGTAATACTTATACACTTTGAATCAACGTACTCGCGAAAGTATTTGAACATTTAATTACGTCCATATCATATGTTATGTAAAATATTTGAAAAAATGTATTCACAAAATAATTCTGCAAATTCTTTGACGTTTTACAAGTCTACAAGCATATATGATTCAATAAGAAAGAAAGAACCGTCTGAAAAAATATCTAATTCTACGAATAATACCTTTAACTGTAGGAAAACAAAGAGACTGTCGTAACGTTTCAAGTGGCGCTTGGTCGTAGTGAAATTAGATTCAAAGTAGAAAAGTCACGGAAACCAGGTTAATTTTCCTACCACTGATAACAATGTCGTTCGAAGAAACCGGTTTGAAGATCTTGTCTCCATTATACTCGGCTCTTTAGCTCGATGTGAACGTCATTCTTCCTGCCGGAAGTAGGTTACGCCGAAGAAAGTCCACAGAAACGCGCGCGCCTGCCATAAAAAGGATTTACTTTCGCAGGAATTTGGGCTTGGGGTTGAGGTGTCGCTAAATTTTCGTTTAGTCCAGCCTCAACAAAGAAATCACCCAAGGAAAGAATTCTCCTTTCGTAGAATGATATTACTGTTAAATTTAAAGGATCGCCTAAAGTTTCTGAAGAATTTCTAGCGTTTAGAGAATTAGTTTTCTAAACAGCTATAATCTAAAGAAAACATCGAAACTCTACTTGTATTTAGCAAAGTGAACATTTAAAGAATCGTAGGGAGAGATTTCGTCAAAGAATTATCTAGAATTCCACCTTTACAGCGAGCTGAAAATAAATAAAAATTCTAAATTAAAGTTTCAAAGGAAAGCATGCAATTTCCTAGAAAGTCTAGCATTTATTTAAAGAATTTAAATAATTTATTTATAATTTGTGTAAAGAATTACTTAAAGAAGCAATTGAGATTTTACTTTCAAAAGTAAACATTAACTACAATCTAAAGAAATTGTTGGGACTTTAGTTTATATAAGGTAAATGTTCACATGATGATCTCGCATAAAGAAATGTCTAAAATTTCACTTAAACGGTAGAAAGTTTAACTTTTCAAGAGTTATCTAAAGCAAGATTTAAAATCCTACTTTTCCAGTAAGCCGAACTTTTAAGGAACTGTCCTATTTTCGTAAAACCTTGGAACCGAAGCACTCGAGAATCGAATTCTTCGGATAAAATTCCCCAAATGTTCTTCCAGAACCACCCGAGAAACCAGTTTGTAAATTGACCAATTTACAGTCTGGGATTCCTTCTAAAAAATTCAAACGTTTCCCTGCAAACGTTAAAAACATCCGTGGAAGAAGAAGAAGAAGATTAAATTTAAAAGCCATCGCTTCCTAATCACGTGGATCGAGACTCACGCACAGATAGAGGAACACGTTCCTCGCCGGTCTGTTGATCCATAGATCACGAGGAACAGCGGTGAGAGGTGTGTCGTTCGATTAGCCTGGAATGCTGGAAGGTATACAGCATCTGAGCAAGGTCAAAAAAAAAAAAAAAGAAAAGAAACGTTGTACGTTCGTCGCAGCGAAGCCACATGAGATCATCGAGGAAGATGCTAATATCTGCGAGGCTTGACCCTATAACAGAATGAAGTTCTTGTCGGAGAGATCTGCAGGATGATTCTTAATTGCTTGTCAATACTTTACGTGATGAATATAAGCGTTAAAGTAAGTAGAGAACCTATTGAAATATATCTATACGGAGTGATTGTTGATTGCTTGTCAGTACTTCAGGTGGTGAATTTATGTACGAGTAAAAAATTATTATTGAAGTAATATATTATTATTATATATCGCTGAAGAAAGATTGATTAAGAGTGATTAATTGCAATACTCATCGGATGATAAAGTATTGATCTCACGTTAAAATAAGTATCATAAAAATGATACGTGAATCTACAGTGGTTTCAAGAAATACACTCGATATTTAAAACTGCTGTAAGAAAAAAATCGCACAATCAACTTTAAAGGACCATTATAAAAGGAAAATTCCAATTTTCAAGATCAGGGCGAGTTTAGTTATGAGAAAAATTTTTCAATGTTCATTAAATTTGTGAAATATTCGAGAGAAAAAGTATCTTTTTTAAATGATATAAAATATCTTTGAAAGGAACACTATTGTGAAAGTAGAAGTTGAATTACTTTACGATTTTTTTTTTCCATAAAATTATAGTAATTCAAAACGTCGAGCCACTCTAGGTTCATAGGATATCTTTTATTTACATTAATGTGGATTTATCATGTAAAATGTTAATACGCAATTATGAATCACCCTGTATAGATATTCCAATAAAAATGTGAAAGAAGGACATTCACAAGAGTGGATATTTCTCGCATTCTGTATTAGTATGGTGAAGCTTGGCTATGAAAGGCGCTATAAAATGGAATCATGCGATAGTTTACTGAAGATCTCTATCAATTTCTCTTGATCGCGAGAGGCACAACGACCAGCATTTAAACCAGCATTTAAACGCCATAAACGTGTATTGGAACGATGAATATCCTCGGAGTTAAACGTGTTTTCTGTTGGTGCCATTTTTTGCTAGTAAAGAGACGCGTGTGAATTTTTAAACATTTTCTGTAACTATTTTGTACCATGCAGAATGGTGAATGTATAATTATAGCGAATTGAAATCAATTTTGTTTGTAAATATTGTTGATGGTAAAAATTGGATAGTTTGAGGCAAAATAATTTTCTATTATTCTTTCTAAGAAGATAATCGACTTAAAAAAATGTAACTACGTTAAAACTGCATTGAAGTTTTTGCCAATTTTGATGTTTACTACTGCTACAGGCTACTTTCCTCTATACTTTGATGAGGTTTTTTGAAGCGCGCCACAAAATTCTAAAATTTAATCTCTACATATTTTACACATTCTATCTATATTATAATATCCAGGTGTATATTAAATAAAATCCTAAATAATATTTTAAATTACATCCTAGAATTATCTTTTCAATCATCTCTCAAGTCTGTTACGCCTTCCTGAATTCGGAAAATGAAAGCCAACTCTTTTTTTCGTTTCTCCTTTCATTGAACTATCGAACAATTGCGCAATCGATTTTCAGGACTCCAAAATTGTCTGAATCAGCATGCTCGTCGACTCCCAAGCTTGTTTCATCTTCACAACAAAAATATTAATCCGAGATCCGCGATGAAAAGACGTCTCTCCCTGCGACAAACTCAACTTTCAGAAAAATTCGAGTGACCGTTCGGCGATAATAGTTAATCGGTAGCCGTTCGGGATTCTCGATTCAAAGTATCACGCCGTAAGCGTTAGCGAAACCAAGGGAACCGGCAATTCCCGCAATTACCTCTAGTAGGATGAAATTATGTTTCATGATTGTGACCTCTGGCCAATTAGGGCTTCTATGCTTCGAGCAATCAGCCGGCCTACGTGAAAACGATATTTAGTGTCACGAGCATCATGCCCCCGGCAAAACTGGATGCTCTAACTCGGTCATGTGAAACTCCGTCGCCCACTCTTTCACGCGTGGTTGTCTCTCCGTGCTTCTTTATCTCTCGCGGAAGGAATGTCCCTGTCTCTTCTCCGGAGGGGGCTTGGAAAGGATTCTGGCCTCCACCTTGAAACCGATTCTCACGATGGTT
>KQ435711.1:1889717-1908102 GCA_001276565.1 Melipona quadrifasciata
GGTTGAAGTATGGCTTGATCGATATATGCCGGTACGTGCACCGTACATACGTGGATTTCTGGATTCAGTGGTTCGAGTGGGAACTCGATGAATTTCTCCGACGAGGAGAAGAAATTTTAATTTCAGAGAAACTCTTTGGAATTGGAGAGGGACGATAAAAATGTCTAAAATTACAAATGATGATTAAATTATTAAGGAGTTAAAGAATTGGTTGCCAAAAAATTTCTTTGTCGATTTAGAACTGCGGCGAATAATTATATAATTATATTGAGTCTTTGAAGAAATTTTGGTTTTGACGAACTTCTTGGAATTTACGAAGTTTCTGAAATTGCGAATGGAAGGAACGTACTCCGAAATAGTTCTGGCAAATCAAAGAACTGATTTTCGAAGGATTTTTCTGCCGATCGAACGAACTATAATGGCGTCGATAATGAAAAATTCTGGAAAAATTTCGATGAAAAGGATCGTATGTTAAATGGGCAGAGATTTCAAAGTTGCAACGGTTCAAGATAATTCTAGCAAATTGGACAACATTCTAACTATCGAAGAATCGGCTGTGAAAGAATTTCTCTATCGAGATCACGTTGCAGTTTTCTTCAAGAAATTTTGACTCTGTCTTAAGGATTGAAGGAGGAAGAAAGAGAAACATGAAAGTACTCTGCTTCGTTTGTAAATTTCTTTAAAATAATTTGTAGATTGAAAAATTTCTTGGACGAAATAAAAAGTTTGTCACTTGCTGCACCCTATTTTTGTGGAAATTTTCAAAGAACCTTTTCCAAATTTATACTCACGTAAGATAATTAAAGAAATATTCCGATTACGGGCTAACATCGCAATAATGAAGTTTCATATTTTTATTACGAATTAAACAGATTTTGAGTAAATTACACTTTATAACGCAGATCGAGTACAAGTTATTTGTAACAAAATTTCTTCCTTTTCAATACTGTTACAATCAACGATAGGATAAAATTTAGTGGACAACATTGCTGTGTCAAAATCAAATTTCATATGCAATCCGATATTATACTAAACTCAAATAGATTCGTACTATAATAAAAATGAACGATAGGACCAAGTTCCAAGGAAATAAGAATTTCAGCTCGTCGAGCTCGTTTGTTCAAGCGTGAGTTTAAAAATAATAATTTTTATATAATATGATAACAAGAATCAGCGAGTTTCTATTTCTGACAAATTCAGGCAGACATTCGTGGCAAAAGGCGCCAAAGTAAGTACGAAAAGTACGAACGAACGACGCGACCCAAGTTTCCGAGTTTTCAAAGTTTGGCCGAATGTTCCGAGAGCGCGGCGAGAGTTCCAAGATTATTTTAGCGGATGATAACCCCTCTAATTCGGGTTGTTGGCACCGGTAGGCAGGGTGCATTGCATCGTTGAGAAAAGTAGGTTACGAATACCGGCGAGAAAGTAACAGAGAACCGATCTGTCGCATCGTCGTGTCGCCGGGAAAGATTAGGCGCGGCCGGTCTGCATCAACGGTCGCATTATCGCGTTCGACGTGCTTTTGCCCGCTTCGTTGGCCGTCTCCGAAGATTCGGGACGGTCTTTGTGCGGCTTCGAGCTCCTTGGCGCGTCGATGCTACTCTTTTTTACAGCTCGAGCCACCGACGAGCAAACAAGCAAGTACTCAACGTGCGTGCCAAAATCCAATTCGGCCAGACGCGATCGCACTGTCTACGTTCCGCGTGCTTCCGAGGTCAGCGAAGAACGGCGGCTATTTCACGGATTGAGGAATTCCTATGGGATTCTTTTTACAATTAAGCGGATGCTGTTTGCGAGTTTCGCGAGTTGCGAATTTGGAGATGAAACGAGAGATGGCGATTAAATTGGCAGATTTTTGCAATTTTTCTTCTTCCTGAGACGATCGAGTCACGAGTTGCGAGTTGGAGGCAAAATTTCTGCCATTTTTTTTGGCGGACAATTGAGCGAGAGATTTTACGAATTGAACATAAAAAGATTGTGATAAATCCATTTTTAGATCGGTAGATTCTTCGACAATTTCGAAGGGAGGACTCGATGTGACAATTAAAGAGGAAAAGTTGCGATAAATTTATACCAAACGTAATACACATACTTGCGAACACTTTTCTGGTCTAATTGTACTATTACAAAATTTCTATTTCCATTCTGTTTTAATAATAAAAAAAGTTTATCCTTCAAACAGTTTTATTCAGTTTGCAACGTCTCCCTCGTTAAAAAATCCAGAATTTAACTTCCAGGGCAATACATTGAATCCGCGAGTTTCTCTCTCGGAAAGCTCTTCAATTGATCGCTGAAGAACACGTATCCAGTTGTAAATAACGCCGGACCAGCGGAAAAAAGTTGCAGAAATAATTTTAGAGGCTGATATTCGCTATTCGCGTGGGATTGTACCGTAAGAAAAACTTGTTTCTCCTACGTAATAGCAGCTAACAGGAATATCTGATTACTTCCTTGTTACTCTTTGCGAACTACACGCGATTATTTTCAGTTTCGCAGACCGAAACCGCGAAACGCTGCGAGCCGATCGGAACCGAAAATCGGAACGAGGTAAACGGCTAAAACAGTAACATCCTGCGAATCAGAATTCCGCAACAAGACCGAATTAGAATTAGAATTTCACCGTGGAACGAGCATCATTTCGAAATTATAGTGACCGGGGTCGGCGTATCCGATTGAGGACTGCATTTACATTGTTATGCTCATTGAGCGAATTAATGCACCGTCCACAAGCTGACGCAAGGACGCGAGGCGGAGATGTCCTTGATATTCCACGAATCATTTCCGTCGTTAATCAGAATTAATCGGAAAAGAAAAAGAAAAAAAAAAAAAGAGAGAAAAAACAAAAAGATTAAAATTAAGAACTTAAATTTAAACGAATTTAAACTTGAGCTCTTAATATCCAGAGGTATCCGTCTCCAACATCTAATTAAAATTGGAGAAAAAGATTTTAAACGAAGAGGAAATTAAGGCGAAATGGAATTGAATTTAATAAAATTAATAAAAATAGTCGAAGAAAGAAGGAATTGATATTGAAGAAATGAAAATTAAAGGAATGAAATAAATAAAAGACGAAATTCGATACTCACTGCAGAGTGTTAGTGATTATGCGGAACTATCCTCGCCGTGGAATGCAACCGCATCGCTATTTGGAACCTGCGGATGCGCGCGATCTCGATCAATCGAATCCTCGTGGCCGGTGCGACGTTATTTCTACGTTTTTGCTTCCGCTTCTGGCATCCTCAGCCACAAATCGTTCTGGTCCAAGTACCGCGTATTACGACTGTATCAACGATCGTGCTAAATTGTCTACAATCGCTTCCAATCCAGGAAACCAATCTCCTCTCTGTTACACTTTAAAAACGAAACAATTCCCGCCAGAATTGCGAACAAATCGATTCATACACACATCGTGTTGTATTATGAATTTTTGATGTCACGTCGAGTCCGAACACTATGAAGCATTTTCTTGAGTAAACGAACCATCCGAAAAATCCGTCACCGCGTTTCCTTCGTACGTATTAATCGACTGGAAACTTTCACTGTTTGGTGTGCCCTTAGAATTTCACTGGACCATCAGGTTCTTGTTACAATATGGGCATCGAGATTTTCTAATTAAACTGCCAATTTCTCCTCGCGAGATCGCCGGCTGATTGTCAAAGTACGTGAATGATAGAGCGAGCAAAATTGTTTAAGTTGTCATTGAACTCGATGCGTGAAAAAGGAGCACGTTTGCGCGATAGCAGCTGTAGAGCGAGCAATATCGCTGCGAGGAAGCCCGGACCGGGACTGACTGGTCACAGGATTCATTTGGGTCAGCAGCACAACGTAGTATAGCGAAGGCAGCCGCTCCAACTATACTATCTGTTACACGACGAAGTGAAGGTGTGCAGTGCGGTGTGTTGACTGTAACGGAGCTATCCTCGTGCTATGCAGCAGTTCGATTCTTCTTCTTGCAATCCCGCGATTCAAATGCTCGCCTGATTCTCGCGCTAATAACTTTCATGTGAAATTCCATCAACTTTCATAAAAAAACAAATCTATACCGTGTTTTACAGACGATGTTGACTATGGGGTATTTTCTGTCTTTATGACATAAAGTTTACAGTTGCGATTATTGTGAATGAGACGTTTTTTCGTGTTGAAACTTTTATTAAGAACTTGTTTCATGTTTATTATATAAATTGTTAAAACGAAATTTCTTCCTTATCAATCATATGTGTCCACTTCAAATTTTTAGTTGCGTATAAGATAAAAACAATCGTCAAACGCATGTATATGTTTGCGATGTAACTTTCGTTGAATGCATACATGCATTCATAGCGATCAAAGTATAAAAAATGAAATTTTGGAGTTAATTCAGATTGCTCTTGAATGATGTGTAGATGTAGGATAATCCAGGAACCCAGGATAAGGAATTCACAGGAACGTAGTTAACATTTGTTACACGAATGTAGAAGAACGAAGATGCAATGTTCGCAGAAACGTACTTAACATTTTATTCACATTTTACTGTTAACTGTTTAACAAAGTTGCTTTGGCTCAGTTTGACGAGTCAATTTCTTTTAAAAAATAATATGTATATGTATATGTATTATACACAATTGCTTCTCTCTTGGGAAAAATATTCTCTGTAGTTTCGCGCGAGGTATCTTCGATTTGTCAAGTTCGATCAGTCGATTGATCGGAACACCTTCAGGAATGGTAGTTGAGGGAAGTTTTGGGCTTCAGCTCGATGTAGTAGGAGTAATCGAGTTGTAAGACAACATAACGATTATTTACAAAGGCTCTTTTAAACGGATAGGCGTTTCCTCGGAATAGGATTGGACATAGAGGTTGTTTGCCAGATGCCTTCGCGGTTCCGTTGTCCATCAGGTCCCATAAATCAATCATCTGACATTCTGCTTGTCTGAAACACAAAATTTAGAAAATATGCTGTAAAATTTAAGTTGAATGAATTTAATTTAAATACCAAAAATTAAAAACATGTACTTGTTAACTCATTAAGAAGCAAGGAATAATTTTCAAAGAGCGTACTTTTAAAATTTCTCTTTTAAAATTTTATAAAATTGTTTAAGTGGAGAAATAATATTAAATAAATTCTTGAAGTTCAAAATGATAAATGATGTAAATTAATTAAATGAATTATAAAATATAAATTAATTTTCATATTTCATTACAGATTCGCGAAACCAAAGCACAGTGCCTCCTCCAACACAACGTATCCAACGTGAAGATTTCTCAAAGTGAAGTACACGGATGTAACATCCTTTCTGCTGAAGATCTCGTAAACTTTCATCGTCCGATCTCTGGAATATAAATTAGGAAATAATAAAGATTGAGATTGATATAACAATAGAGGCAATGGCAAACTTAGACACACCTCATCTCTTTGCTCTCATAGTAAGGATTATTGACGATGGGCCTTCCTGTGGAGAGCATTAAATTTGCCATTAAAGACATCTTGCCGGCGAACACAGCGTGTTCAGGTGTGTTCTTCTTGATCCACTCAAACAATTCCTCTTGTTCGATGTCGCTGTACTCGCCTTATCACGAGGAGAGATCAAGAAATAAAAAAGCTATTATTACTACATAAAATTATACGGAGAATTTTATGTTTTATATATAACAATTATTAACTATTTATAAAATAACATAAAACAAAATATTGACCACACAGTAAAATAATTTATAAAACTTGCGACAATTAATTTATTAAGAATTATATTTCATTTCTAATTCCTTTTTGATCAATTTACACTATTGGATTTTACTGAATCGCAATTATAAAAAAAAATTCTAAAACAATTACAATTTTACAAAATTAAAAAAAATTCAAATAATAAACTTTTTTAAATCATAAAAATTTTGTTTGTATCTAATAGGCTTCTATAATGTATGTATTATTCTAATACATTTTTACGTTATTTGCATTTTTTTTTTAAATAATGCTCAACTACGTTTTATATACAATTTCATTACTTCTTAATTGCTTAATAAATTTTTCTTTAGCTTAATAATTACCTATAATGCTCCGTTCTTCGTGCAGTCTCTCTAAACCATGATAAGACATCGCAGATATCAATAAAAGAGTAATGGTAGTCTTGGTCATCTCTTTCTTCAATCCAAGCTTTTCCAAGTATCTATTCGCGCAAACAATGCCAGATATTATACAAAGATGTGGATTCATAAACAATTTCAGTCTCATGATGAAAACCGCCATAATAATGAAAGCACCGGTTTGCAGGCCGTTGTAAGCTAGATCTGCCTCTATACATCTAGGATATCCTTTAATTCTGTAATTCCTGCACCAGAAATACATCACCAGTATCCCGGCCAGTATAGCAGACGGCAGAAGCAACGTTTTTATGATCACTTCGTAGCTCCTGTATTGGAGGAAACTGAATTCAGGCGAGCATGTGTACAACATCGTGTGGAAATCTTTATAACCGGTCAGTTTTGCTTTCAGTAAATCAAATACGTGCGCATTGTCCTCGGACAACGATGTGGAGAGTAATTTTAAGTATACCGTGCATGCAATTGTGAAAACGACCTCGAATATCGTTTGCAATTTTGTGCCCATGCAACGAGTCAGTTTTTCTGTCAAACTTATAATATTGCTGACGAGTAGAAGGTAACAGTACAGAGAGTAGAGCAAGGGGAAACCATCTGAGATACCCATTGTTATTAAGATTGACCAACCATGAACTTTAAAGATAGATCTGTAAAGATCATTGGGGATTATTTTCATCCACTTCAATATCAATAGGGCAATGATCTGTGTCGTAAGTACAAAATGTGAGAATTGCCAGCAACATAAACTAATTACTGTTGCTATACCCATTTTCTGAAATGGTTAAATTTGTTTGTTATTTTATACAGAATAATACTTTAGTTGCATCAATGTTCAGTTAACACACCTGAAGTAAATCTCTGGACACTTTCTGAGAGTCCCTTATAGTGCCTTCTCTGATAATCATGGTCAACATGTACATCTGAGAAAGCAGTACAGGGTATGCAAAGCTCTCTCTTAGCGGTGGAGTCCATTGAACACGAGTGCATTCGTTATGATTGTAAAAAAAGAGGAGCACTGCTATGATTCCACTGCTCAGGCTATTGCCAAGAAATTCGGCATAGTAGAATAATATAGCCACTGTAAATATAGTGAAAATCCAAACGATTTCTAAGTAAAAATAAACTGGAACACCAAGACCCTCACAACTGGTCACCGGTGGCAAACCTTCTTCTCTTTCTATCTGAAAGTGATTCTTTTCTAGTTCTCCCACAGGAATTGACACATACATTGAATTTCTTAACGCATACAGAGTCTTTACAGACAGTATTATTACGATTATTTGACTCTGTATGCTAATTTATATAAATATAAATCTCACTTGCCAACACTGCTCTATGGATATGATCCCCAGATTCTTGGCACAATGATAAAGATATCCAGCTACCAACTGTAAATTATCAATTCTGTTTTATATCTTTTCATGCTTTTGAACTCTGCTACAGTCTTCGAACTTCTATACTTTCATCTTTAATAATTTACAATTCTGATAAACAACAAGATCTCTGAGAGAGATTAGATCATCTCAAGATGATTTTAGGAGTAAAGAGAAGAGAAGATGAACTTTAGCACAACCTTGATATATTTTATATTTTTTGGGCAAAAAAAGACACGATTACAGTAGAGTATTAACATTATTATAAAACACGAGCGCTGAATTTAACAAATTTAATACCAAATCAAATGAAATTTTATAAATAAAGTTTATACACTGAATTATTACAACGAGGAGGCAGCTTTGTCGTTCAGATGACCTCAGTTCACTTTACCAAAAACAAATTTAAACGAAATAAGTTTATTTTTGGTAAAGTAATACTATGCTCTGATTTTATTTCAATAAAAATATATCCAATTAAAGTGGAGACCAGTTATTATTACTGGTAGATTATTGCGCAAAACAAGTGGAAGAACGCAGCAGAGTTAACCTAATCAAAAATAGAAACTCATCATCGGAGTACAATACCTCTGGTAGCAGGTTATACTTTCTAGCTGCGTTAATAACGTTTCCGTATTCCGAAATATTATCGTGGCTGATCTTTCTCAGTCCGTCCATGAACGTTTTCGACTCCGCGATCGTCTTGTAATACGAGTAATACATCCCCTGTACAGAAACAAGAACAAAACATACCTGGTTATCGTCGCAAATAATTGGTCAATTTCTCAGATATCGTTCGAGTCTCGTACCATTTCCGTGCGGAAGGACATTTCTCTCTCAATCTCGGACAAATGCGAGAAATGCCGGTCATTTTCGAACAGCGTCGACACATGCCACCGATGGAAAAAGCCAAATGCCAAACCTGTCACGAGATGATTTTATGATAACGCTGACCAGGAAACCACACCAATTGGCCTTCGTCGTTCGCGAGGAGGCCTGTACCTATTAAATCCACTGCTAATTTGTACAAATTCACTGGTTTACGGTCTAATTTCTCGCCGTACGATTTGCGCTTCCTTTCACTATCCGCCGCCATCTTGCACAGCCGACTGAACTCGATCACGTGACAACTCGAAACTATTAGCTCGCCGTCATTCGTCAAATTTCAAAATGGACTGTCAGTCGGATGAAAATCAGTTTGATTTTAATTGGTTTTTCAACGAGAAGAACGTGAAATTTAATTTAGATCTCTTAATGAAGTTACAAAGTAACTATAGTAAGTGTTTGTATGCGCATGGTGCATATATGTAATGTGGAATATTTCAATAATAACGGAGGGAATTTAAGCGTGACGATTAGTTGTAGTTTGTCGTTCAAGAAATCAAGAATTTCGATAGAAATATATATTGTATATATTTATATTGCTAACTCAGCGTCGCAAGATAAGATATTGAGGATTTCAAGGGATATTTGTTTTCCCAAGACAGATATGACTTTCTCTCGCGTGAGACAATTTCTACGGCCCTGGATGCGCGCGTACAGCCAAGCGTGCATTGGCACTCCCGTTATCGATCAGTCGCGTGTTAGTCCACCGTGACATGGAGGATCTCCTGCTGCAGATCGTCCGAGAATCTAGCAATGCAAGACTACAAAATTTACGAAAGTCTGCGCAGGAAGCGTACGGTGAGTCAATTTAATAGATTCTTATAACAAGCTGGTGACACTTGTTTCATCAATTTAAAGCTGAGAGACACTTGTGATAATTACACTCTGTATTATCTTATCTACCATTCACTTACCAGAATTACAATAATTCTCGTATTAATCAAGTACTTTCTTTCATCAATTTAAAATGAAAATTTAGAAAATTCTGAAACAAATATTTTTTATTGATTAATTTAACGTGTTTCTTCTAGACTTCCTGGACAAGCAGCAGGGGTTGTTACGTGATCCACCCCACGAGCTGCGGGCAAAATGTCTACATACCTTTCAGCTAGCATTAGAAACGAAGAGGAGCAAATTCGTCGCGTTTGGTCTGTCAGGATTACACGTGAGTAATCCGGTTTCCTCTTTTCTTCTTTTCCTTCGCGTTGTGCTAGTTTTGTATCGTGTAACATGTAAATGACGCATCCGCCCGCGGGAAGGAACTTCGCGATAAAGTGAGATATCGGCGACCAGCTGTGACACTTTCAAACAGGGTTTCACGTGATATTCCTTTACTTCTCTTCGTTTCCATCCGAGACAGATATTTCACGATTAGTTCTTTAAATAAATGATATTTTTTTTTGTTTGAAATTCATCATAATTGGATTGCGGATTTTCATACACTTATGCAAGCTTATGCAAAATTTAAATTTTAGTCATGTTTATAAAAATTATTAGTTATTAAATCATTATACACAAGTATCCATATTTACTGACAGGAAATAGAAACTACAATTATTTTTACTGTACATGAATAATAAAAGTGAAATTGATGGAAAGGGGTTTACACATTTATAGCAAATTTACGGTTATAATAATATTTATAATTACTTATAAATTTAGTAAATTAAAACGGTATAAATTTGCATAAAATCCGCAGTCTGTTCGAAATGAGTAATTTTTAACTAACAGAAACATTTCGAATTCAGAAAATGTTAAGGGACGACAGATTCCAGTCACCCTACGAGCCAGAAGACGACTCTCTTTGGCTTCCTGCACAAATGTTGCACGCGATGAGTTCCATGTTGTCACAGTCAGACGATACGCAGACGGACATGCTGAAAGTGAGTCTAAAATCAATTATGGGATATCCAATGTCTAACTTTGTACTTCACATGATACTGACAAATGACTTTGTATTATACTTCATGATACTAGCAAATCAATAATCTTCAAGTGAAATCAAAGATAGTAATTAACTCCTTGCCTTGTGACTTTCTTTTCAATCTTCTTAAATATGCGCTTAGTCGTTGCAATTTATTACGTATGTAATTTATATTTATTAATCTTCGATTTGAAGAAAGAAGATTTGTTCTCAATTTGAATATGAATAATTTTCTACAATATTAATGATTTACGAACTCACGATACTATTTAAAAGCTAATAAAAATTTTTCAAATTAACTAAAAAACATTCCATGTCGTAATTAATCTTAATGTGTAGGTTCTGTTACAAGTCGCCTGTTCCTCTTATTGGACAATGAACGGTCGTTTAATAATTGCCATTCTCACTACCTGCTGCGAGGCTTTCGAAAATGGGAATCAAGCGGTGAGAACCGCGGCTCAAGCTGCAACTAGTCAAACCTTGCGATCTTTTTGCCTGTTCCTAGGTAATCTTACTTTTCATTATCCATTCAGAACGCGTGTTAGAATTTCGTGGTCGTTTTCTGGAATTTATCAGATACTCCATCGCAGAGCTGAACGAAAGTTTGATCAATAAATTTCTGCTTGCGTGACCGGAGTGAAACATTCTCGTGAATTTCTTGAAAGTTAGAACAACTCGTTAATAAATCACGGATGATTTTATGAATGTAGCTAAAGAAATTAAACCTGAGCAAAACATTTGAATGTTTTAGAGTATTTGAGTATTATTACAATTTACCTATACTTTTACTAATTTCTATAATCATTACCTATATTATATATATATTTCTTCGGGTATTTTTTATTAATACCTCGAAATTCGCAGTCGATGAATTAATTAAAAATCGTACTTCCCAGACGAGGAGTGTCAGGAAATGGACGAGAACGCAAAGAAGAATAAGAATTTATGGGAAAGAGGTGTCTCCTGTTTCAACGAAGCTCTACCAATTCTTCAGTACATCTGCAGCAAGTTGGACGAAGCTCAAAAGTACGAAACAAAAATATCGATATTAATTGAATACACATAAACTTTAGGAAATCTTATTGCAGCAATGGAAGAAACGGAAACACGGTGGTGTTTCTACTGGAATGCCTGCATACCTTGATCTCTTCCCTGCCGCAGAAAATCCATACGAACGCACACTTCACTACCTTTCTCTGGCAGAAGTTCTGTCCTGCGTTGATAGCTTTCCTAGGTACGCCGAGAGTCGATAAAACGTTCACGTCTAGGGAAGGAAAAGAAAACGAAATTGGAAGAGGATCTGGTTATTTGGCCACTTCTTTGAGCTTTGACAGTCACCAAGCTAAAACTGTTTACAGGTATATAATCTTAGACATGAGAAAACTTGGAAGACTTGATTATTTTTATATTTTCAGCATTGGGACTGAGTTAGTTCGATTAGTGGGCTGCGTGGGCCCCCTTCGCCCAGTTCTAGAATCAGTATTTCACAGAATGTTGCTATATCCTCCGCCCCAGCAGCGCTTAGAACCTTTGAAGGCGTTGAAAGAGCTTCTGCGAAGTCCTAGTCGAATGGTCGACTTTGCCGGGCCATTATTAGTGGAAGAGGACAAATCTAGTCATATTCAGAGCGACATGGCTTTAATGAGATTGTAAGTCATTATTAAACTACTAAAGAAAAATGCATTCTGCACCGCTGCAATTTTACTTTTAAGCTAACAAATAACGTGCAATATATTTTTTCTAATGTAATCTAAGCTAATTCATTCATTTCAATGCAGAGCTATGGATTCAATCGAGGAATCAACAACTGGTGGTTTGAGTACGTTGCACGCTAGCGTGTCGTGTGTAGTTGCAATGCTATCCGCTCTTCAAGAATTATGCGAGGGGAAGGCTATTAATCACACCTACACGTGCACGATCAATAGTTTATACGAAGACTTGGAATCCTGTGACTACAAGGGACCTTTGACTTACCAGAGCATGGCACGGCTGCCGAAAACCTACAGGTGAGTTTCAACCCTTTTCGTTCAGAATGTTATCTAGAAAAATACTAAAATTAGTCTAGAAAATTGGATTGGGGTCAGTAAAAATCTTCATTATGTGTTTGTAATGTGTGAATAGAACTTAATATTTTTGTGAAATTTAATAATTCGTAAAAGAAAACATCAAGTATAAAAATAACAACAACTTTCAAACGATGAATTTCTTTTCGTAATTACTTTCTCGAGTGATCACGCGATGAAAGATTATGCGATACAAATATAAACATGTTTTCTAAATTCAAAAGATTAAATTAACATTGTATAAATTGTAACATATCAGAATATCTTCGAATGATGAATAACCACATTTTCCAAAGAATGTAATTTAAAGAAATCCATGAAAATTGTTGACAATTTCGTTTCAGAGAGCAACTGGAGCTCATGAAAAAGGGAATAGGCTCTGATTCTGACTCTTCGGGACACGGTCCTTCGGAAGATGGCGATTCCACGGACACAGAAGGTCCTCAGAACGAATCTGATGAGGTCCAAGAAGAGAATAGCCTGGAAGACAACGACTATGCGATAGAGAACGAAAGAGAGAGACTGAGACTAGAAAAATTACCAAAGTGTCTTCACGTTGGTCGTCAAGTGGCTGACGAATGTAACGTGGACATGGAGAGGCACAACGCTAGAAAATTCGTCAGGACGTTGAAAAGCGACCTAATTCCCATGGTGTTGAGCCTTAGAAGCAATATAGAGGTCGATGAAGCTTTGCAGAACTTTGCTTCGGAATACTGTCAAGGTGCGATAGTCGTATCCATAGCTGAGATTATTGAAATTTAATTTTTTTATTATATCGTATTATCTATTGCCTTCTGAAATCATCCAATTTCCTAATAATTCTCGAATTTTAAATTGTGCTTTTTTAGAAAATTAATGAAATTTTCATACGAGATTTGGCTATTGTTTTAAAGTTTTTGAAGACATTAATCAATAATATTAATAATATTTTACAATGTAACAATCTATATTAACTTTAATGATATTAATAATTCTTCTAGCTGCTAATATATTATAAGCTTGAGCTTAGTTAATTATCAAATGCGTAATAATCCAAAATAATTCTCTTGTTCTCAGGAGTTTTCACGACGCAGCAAAAGATGCAGGAACAGACAGACACCAGTACGGATTCGTGTGCACTGATTACGATCATGAATGCAGATGGAATTTATTTGGCCACTTACGCGGCGTTGTTGTTGAATTTGAAGTTGATTAGGATTAATTACTATCACGAAGATAATCGTCAGGTTCCCATTAGCGAGGTATCAGCGATGTTCAAACTCATTTAAATATTTCTCTGCAAGTCTGATGATTTCTAAGGAGCTTCTGTTGAATTCTTCAGGAACAATTTGTGGAGGAAGTACATGGATCTGGAGTTTTGGTCTATCTTTCAGCAACCTGGCTGTCTGAGCTTTACCAGCAAGTCCTGGCGTATAATTTGCTTGAGAGATGTGGCTACAATCCGCACTACACGGAGAACAGCGCCCTGATAAACGTGTTAACTGGTGAGAATTTTGTGACAGCAATTAAATAATTTTTAATAACAGTTTTTCCATTTCTTTAGTAAATATTAGTAGCAATATTTCAATCATTAGTATATAGTATATACATTTTTGCACAAATACTTTGTGCTATCATTATTTTAGGAAGCATCTGGAATTAAAAAAAGAAATTTTACATTTTTAAGATGTGGATGGAATTCCTGGAAGTCAGAGAGGCGGGCAGCTTCTGTCCGATTACATAAGGTTGGAAAAAGCTCAACTGTCTCGAAGTGAACCAACATCGGAAGCAGAAGCGGGAGCGAAACTTTCGAGGAGAGTGCTGACGTGTTGCTGGGGAAGCATGATGACCGTGTTGACGACAGGATTGAATCCTCCTAAGGAACAGAATAACAAAGGAATATTGAGTAGAGACGGTGGTAGACGTGGTATCAGAGATACCGTGATCCTGTCTCTAGAAGGACTTCACAAAGCTGCAAGTCTGAGTAACGTGTTAGGTAAGTATCACATCTTGACACGTCGTTACGCCAAATTTATAATTTTCAGTTCTTGTAAAATGTTACAAAGTATTTCATTTTCGTATTACTCAGGTCTACAAAATCGTTGTGGTTCAATCTTCGCTCTGTTAGTCAAAGCAGCCTGTACCGAGCAGTCCATCTCGAAAATTACGAGAACGAAAGACGTTCTACGTCTGAAATTGCAAAACAGGGCGACCAATATTCACACGTCTCACGCACTGAGTATGGACGTGCTTTTAGGAAAAGGTTTAGAACTTGGAAGTCATGGTAGCGATTGTTGGCCTCACGTTTTCACGTAAGACAATTAGCAATTTAAATTTCTTCGAATAAAATAATGCTTAATATAAGTAAAATTAATTATTACTACAAATAAAAAAAGAATTACAAACACCGATTGACCATTAATTAAATTTGATTGTTTCAAAAAGGTGTTGCTTGTACGTGAGCAAACTGGAGCACGATTTCTTTGGAAGAAATCAGAATCCATCGTTGCCTAAAACCCAGCAAAAGAAAGAAAAGAAAGATAGTTCAAATGGAGATCCAAAGGGAAGCCAAGATAGATTGAAACTTAATTTCAACATCACCGAAGAAGAAGAAACATGGTAAAACTACATGCGAAATTTTGATTCTCAAAACAAATCAATTAAATTTGAAATTTCAATTATCCATTATCTACCGAAGCAGTGTTCGTCACTGGAACAAAATTTATTATTTCAGCGTGGATGTCTACAGTTTCCTGTCCAGTCCGTACACACACAACTCCAGTACAGATACAATTCCAGAAATAATCCAAGAATCGAACGCGGACAGTCAATTTAATGGAATACTTCCAGCTGACTACGCTGCAAAAATAATCTGCGTTCTATCGCAACAAGTCGACAGACTATTCGAAAACGCTGCACTGAAATTGAACCTTAAAGCGTTGTGCTTATTTCTGACTGCCCTTTGCAAAGCCAGTAAGGCTCAGTTATTCAAAACCACGGATGGGTTCAAAGACAATAAGAGATTCTGGTGGAGAAGAAGCAAACCCAGAGAAAATGAAATGAACGTGTTGCTTTTGGCTCGATTGGGGGAAGTTATGCTAAAGTGTGTGAAGAGTGGAAGACCTCTGATTCATATAATGAGGGTGAGAGAAATTTAAGGGCTGCGTTCTTGATAGAATTAAATCTCTTTCTCGTTTGAGAATTTCTTAATTTTTATAAACTATGGATTTTTGCTTGAATTAATTCTAAATTATTCCAAATTTTCCCAATTATTTTAGTAGTTCTAAATTACTGCTTGAATTTAATTATTGCTTAAATGTTTGATTCTATTTTCAATTTGAAAGGTTTGAATATTGTATATGAACCTTTCCAAATTATTTTCGAGGACTTTTGCTTAACTTTTAATAAAATGAAAGTAAGATTAAGAAACAAAGAATTCGGATACAGCGGTCGATTTATTAATTTTATACGAACCTATCAAAGTTTCTTTCGTGATATTTAATATTTGGAGTATCCTAGGGCCGCACTTTATGGAGGCAGCTTGTCACAAGGACCGTGGCATTTCGAAAAAGGCAGTACAATGTATTCATGATTCGATGGCAGCTTTACTGAACGAACAAGTGGAATTACCTCACTTCCACTTCAACGAGGCTCTCTTCAAACCTTTCGAGAACCTATTGTGCCTAGAACTTTGCGACAGTGACGTTCAAGATCAAGTGAGTCTTCACCTATCTTTACTCTTTACCTTTAACCTTTTCATACTCTATTGCTCGACAGAGACTTGAATACAGTACTACAAAACATTTTTATATTCGAAAATATATATAGTATCTAATCGAAATTTTATCATATTATAACGCCTTACTTTAGTACTTGTATAAATTCCGAAGAATGTTAAATAATTATTTTCTAAATCACCCGTTCCAAATTGCACTGTCGAAAAATTCTAACAACAGAGAAATAATTCATTTTATAATCTTCCCCTCATTCAATTACACCGTCAAAGGGTTGAATCGAGCGCCAAAAAAATTACAAATTCCTTCCAGATCGTCAGTTGCATCTGCGAGTTCGTAGAGACCAACAGAACCGAGATTCGATCAGGTTGGCGTCCACTTTTCGGAGCGCTACGCGTAGCCTCAGTCGGCAATTCAGATTCCGTGGAGTCTGCGCCACTCTTGGAAGTCTTTAGGGTCTTTCTCTCCACAGACAACACCCTCGTATTCGCCAACGCAGCACTAGATTGCATTCTATGCCTTTTGAAACACGTGCGAGGTATCGGCGACACGGAGAGTCACCAAGATGACCAGGACCAAGTCGACATCGCGGAATCCCGTAAAATGAGACTCTGCGTCGAGAGTCTCAAGTATCTCCTGAGCTGCAGCGATATTCTCGCGTCGATGTACGGTATGCCGGCTTGCCCGATCTTCCATTCAGCCCAGAGAATCCAGGTTTCCACCATTCCTCAATACGTCGATCCAACGATACCCAACTCCGAGCTGATCAGGTTCGACAAGCACGTTGAGTCGATGCAGGAGACGATACCTGAAAAACCGCACGACATATTAATGGACAATGTTCATACAATTACGACGTTGCAAAGCATGGACAAGCCGAGCGGGATCTTGCGAGTCTGGTACATTTTGATCGAGGGCCTGGCAAGCGCTACCATGATCTGCCCTAAACGTTACCAACCACACACGTTGGAAACGTTGTTCCATTTGCTGAGAGACACGTTGAACGTCCCCGGGCCAACCTTTGGCCTGTACTGCGTGAATCATCTGCTTTTGCCTATGGTGCAGAATTGGCTGAGGAGAACCTCGAAGATCTTTAGAGGATGGGACAATTTCGCGCCAAATTTCAAGCAGTGCTGCGGACTGACCACGGATTTGGTAGTTGATTATTTAACTCATTTGCAAGGTAATTGAACAGGGTGAAAGTTAACGCTGTTGTTTTTCATTTTGTCTGTCTATCGTTGGAAAATTTCTTCAGTTCGAATTCTTGGTATCTCAGGTTTCTTCAGAAATTTGGGAATCGAAAGAGGATTAATGAATAAACGCGTGACAATTTGGAACGAAGGAGGATAAAATTATAGTTTGGGTTTGTAAATGGATTTCAGGACCGGAGGTTGTCAGAAACGATGTCTACTTACCAGCCACGACGCTGATGTTGAAGCAATTGTTGCTAGTGATGGCAGAATGCGTGGTCCAGTCTACAGAGAGTATAGCTCGTCTAGGCTGTGCTTGTATCAGGTGAGTCCACTTTGATTCAAATAGATCTGTAACAACTGTTCAGAAATTTGAAATCGAATCTATACGCTGCGTTAACGTGGACGGAATCAAAGTTCTTCATCCGAACACAATGCTGGTGACTCACTATCGAATTAAGATCACCGAGTCGCAAAGAAGGCGTCAACCAACTAAAGTTCCATCAAAGATGAGAATCAATCAAAATTTGATCAAAGATCTAAAACCATCCCAATTTGATGGATCAATTTGTTCTGCCACAGATCGGGAAAATAATTAAATCTACATACAATTCGAAAATAATTAAATCTATATATCGTTACCAAGATTATACCAGCTAGAAACTCTTGAGGCTAAATTAGAAAAATAATTACATTTATATTTCGTTACTACATCAACTGAAGGAACCAAATGAGAGAGCTTCAGAAAGATCAAAGATCCTTCGATCCTTTGATCCTTTGATCAAAGATCAAAATTACAAAAACAATTAAATCTACGTATTACCAAATTTACAACACCTCCAATGATTGGAAAGAGGAAGTGCGTCAAGAAGTACCAAGATCAATGAAACCTAATTAGAAAAATAAGTTCGTCTGCACGTATGTTTTATATACTATCTACGATAATCGAAAGAATCGACCGAGAAGTAGGTAGTTTTTCGACTGAAAAAGTAGGCTCGAAGAGCAAGGATCGATCACAAGAGAGAAAGGGTGAATCATAACGCGGAGGTTCGTTGGAATGTCCATCGACGGAGGTTAGATATATCGTCGTTACGGGCGTAGCGTGCGTGTAAGATGATAACGAAGCTTGACAGGCTGTCCGGTGGGATAAGGTAGCCACCGACAC
>KQ435711.1:1917132-1947178 GCA_001276565.1 Melipona quadrifasciata
CTCTTTCAGCCACTTTGGAAAATTATAGCACTCCTTTCTTAAATTTAAAGAATTCTCTCTCGATGAAACGTAGATTTAGATTTTCTTTCTAAAGAATTCTTTATGCGAAGAGTTACGGAATTTCTTTTCTCTTCTTTTCCTTTAAAGAAAACGGGGGGAATTTCGTGAAGAATCTTCCGCCTTAACATTTCCGGAAGCGAACCGAGATCTAAAGCTTTAAATTTATCTTTCGGAATGTTTCTTACTCAGACACGTTATTTTATCCGCGAGCCGGATGCATCAGAGGGTAACGCGTTTAGATTGAAAGATCGACGATCTTTGAGTTTCCTCAAGCTAATAACACATCGCCTAGAGTAAAAGAAGAACGATTAAACTTCTTCGAACGAGCAGAAGAGAAGGAACGCTGATCGGTAGAAAGCTTTCTGATTTTTGCCAAAAAGGAAAGTTTCTCGACGACAAACCGTAGCGAAACGAGACGAAGACGATGACACGAGGACGATGCTACGTTTTCCTGTAAATAGTAAAAAAACGCCACTGGTGCACGACGACGCGATCAAACCAGATGGGCTAGTTATACAGTGACTCGAAAAATTGATTTTGTCTGCTCGGATTTTCACAGCTCGTCCGCTGTGATCGTTGTTTTCTCAGTTACTCAGAATCAGGCGAGTTTGCTTTTATCTAAAGACGCGTAGAAACTCGAATTATTTCGAAAACGTCTGCTTTGCGCCGTTGATATAAACATCCATGTATAAAGTAAGATGTATTAATTGCGACCACGTCAAGTTTCTGAGCGCGTCTCGAAATCTCGAAATATTCGCGAAAGAATCAAACGAGAGGGACAAGTCTCGTTGAAACGAGTGTCACAAAGTCACAGTCTCAAGTCCCGTATTCAACAAGAATGAAAAATGGGGATTTTCAGATTTCGGCCAGTTTTTCGAGTGACTGTATTTTTATCGTTGATTTGTACCGTTCTCGCGTTTAGCCGACGACTAGCAAATGATTCGTTAGTTTCGTTTTGTCGCTTCGATGTATATTACACATATATTTTGTATATTTGTCGTTTGTAAGTTAGTGACGAGGGGATGATGATCACCGACTGTTATACAAGTCCATCGACTCCGCGAATTTTCTAATTCTGTCCTGGGACAATTCCATCGGGCGTTGTGCAAGTGTTGTTGAGCGTCGGATCGTTTAAACGAAGAAACAACAAAATGTGGAGGGATTACTAATTGATAATAAAACGTGCCTACGTAGACCCTGTCCTCTTTCGTTTTTTCTTTCTCACTTTTTCTCTTTTTTTTATTAAGCAACACACCAAGAGGAGAAGGAACAAGTAAACGTACGTGTAAAGTTCTGCCAGCCTGAATATGATTTTCTCCGTGGCGAGAAACACAGAAAAAGAAAAAAAAAAAAGAGGAAAACGGCAGTACTGACGTAGTATTTTTAATTGAAATCAGCGTAATCGAGCACGATAGGCAAGTACGAGATTGTACGAGCGTGATACGTTCGGTTATTTCAAGTTAATAAAATTGTACCAACGAATTTATTGTACTCATTAAGAGAAGATGTAGAATTAAATGGAAAAATTCTACGTCGTCCGACACTCCTCGAATCGACGGACTCTTTATCCCTTTCCTTCCCCGTGAATCGAGAGTGACTGAATAATTACGATCCTTTCTCGTTTCGAACGGAATTCTCTCGGCGAATTTCCAACGACTTTAACCGAAACTCTCGAATTTTCAACTTTCGACAAGTCTGCCTAAAGATTTCAGAGGGGAGCCCCGACTTGCCGAAAGGTCGAATCGATCGAGTCGGCAAATGAAACAGTTGTCGGGGTTTCGATGCCGGGTAAAGTTGAAGTGTCGGAGGTGAATCGTGGCTGCGATTTCCTGCGGGACGAAGCGCGTTTCAGGTCGTTTTTAACGGGTTTAGAAAAGGGCGGGATAGTCTCGTCTGCGGTCGAGTCATCCTCGTAAAGAGGGAAGCTTACGAGCGATGGCCGCCTCGGCTTATTCCGTGCCTTTATTCCTCTCGTCCCATTCGGCGAGGCAGTAAACAACGGCGAAGAGGAAGCGGGACAAGTCGCTGGAAAGTCGCTGCAGCCTCCGAGCAACAACGCGATGACGAACGCAGAAACGCCGCGTTGCTTCGGTGAAAGTTCACGCGTAGATTCTGTCCTTCCAGAGACGCCCGCGCCTTCCACGATCATCCTCTCCCCTTGCATTCCCCGTTACGTTCCTTACGTTTTGGATTTATCAATTTGGATGTATTTGGATAAATTATCGACACGAGTGCGTTAACGCTCCAACAATCGGGCTTTTTTTTGCAGTCGTTGTGATCTAAATAGCAATAACAGAAATAGATGGATCAACGGAAATTAGTTCCAACGAAGACATAAGAACGTGTCTTTTAAAGCAATTGTGAAGAAAGAAACCTAAAGTCCGAAGGTCGTTTCGCTATTACAATTTATTCGAGTCTAATTAATGTAACAAAAACAATTTCTTGTTTCAAGTGCGAGTACCATAACTGGTTCGTCGAGATAAAAGTCATCTTTAACGATTTGTTGTATCTCGCGAATTTTTTACGTCCGAGTTTCATTCTCTGGCAAAATCACGCCAGCTGATTTTCTTCTAAAAATTTCAGGAATCTATTTGAAAATGGAGAAACGTGAAAAACCGTTCGAACTTCCAGAGAATCCGTCAGAGTTAATTGTCGCGCGAACGTTGCGATGATCATTATTACGTAGAAACGTACATTGAAAAGAGGAGAGGATAAAGCGAACAGAGGAAACATTGGAGAAGATTAATCGAAGGAGGAAAAAATGAACCTGGACATTATCTGCCGACCGTATAATCGAGAAGACATCCTATTCATTCTTTACACGTAGCGTCATCGAACAGAATCTGCAGTTTCTTCGTTGAAACGGCAATTTCGTCGTTTAAATGACTTTCTAATCCCTCCGATTGTTGCGTTAAATGTCCAGTCGATTTGTTGAAACGAATTAAAATTTGAAAAAAAAGAACCACCCGTAATTCCTCGTTTTCAGCGATTTCTAATCTCTTCGATCGTTTCAGAACCTCTGAAACGTTGCAATCTCGAATCTTTATTATCCTGAACGTGAGAAAACAGGAACAAGTTGAAATACAGCCATTGAATCTCGAATCTTTGCTTCAAACGTCAAGCAGGTTCGTTGAAGTAAAACTTAAAGAAGAGACAAAAATCTTCTCCTCGTTAGACTGCGAATTTTTAAATTTTCCTAAACACAACTACGGAAATAGAAATTTGTTTGTACCTGCTGCGTATGATGGCGAATATGTTATATATATTTACGTTCTGTAACTATTACTTTTTGCAATTCCCCGCAATCTGCTCGTCGTTGAATTTGAATTTTTACCTCGGACGTCCAGTCGGCGATCGAAATGACCTCCGAGCTTCTCGCGCTGGTGCTTGTTGAAGAGAAATGCTTGAAGAATATTCGACGTTGAAAATCGTACAAACGACAATGACGTTCGGCTTGAAAAACCGGTAGACAAAAGGGTGGACTGAAAGCAAATGGAGGGAGAGAGAGAGAGAGAGTAACGTAGACCGCAACTATCCATTCGTTCGTCATTTCCAGCATGCTTTAAATATTAAATAGAGCTCGCAGCGCGCTCGCGAAAAGGATTATCCGTGCTCTCTCTCTCTGCCAGGGGAAACAAAAAAAAATGGAGAACCACACACCTCTGCGATCGTATATGTGCTTCCATGGCTGTGTAAAGACACCACCTCCAGTCGAAACTGCGAAAAGATTAATTCGTTGATCTCTCCTTCGTTACGTTTGCCTGCTAATGAGATTCGAGACGAGAGATAACGAATCGACAGATCGTCGATATATTTTCAATGAGATTTTCCTTTGCTCGTTACTGTACACAGTGCCGTATTGCCATAAAATGAACGTGTGCCGGGGTGTATCGAGTATTGTCGTTCTCAAGAGGGAAAGAAACTCGCAATTAATTGGATCGCGAATACAGAGTGTTAGCACTGGCTCGAGAGTTATCTGTCGACTTTAAAGGTGAAATTATTGCGTTGGAACATAAGACAAAGCTCCACGTCCATTGGAAAAAAAACGAGGAAAACGAGGCAGTCCAATTCTCGAGCATTTGAAATAAAAATTAAATTCAAATCCAAAGAAAGTCTAACGATGTTCAAAAAATATACACAAGTACGTAATACACATAGTACGCGTTGCTTTTGCTGTTTTTATCCTTATGAACAATTGTCAATATCTTTCGCGTCTTCCGTAAGATGAATTATTTCCATAAAATTTTGCCGATCAGTAGAAAAAAATAATTATCTCGACGAATAAAATTCCAATTGTCTTCTCAGCTTCCTCCGCGATGAATAGATTTTCCACAACTTGACAAGAAGAGCGGACAGTTCATTTTATTCTGACGCATGGCACCGCGTGTAAAGCTTCTTCGTCACGGATCCAGCGAACGAGGGATATGCAGGAACCTGTTCAGGCGAGATTTTATTTCATGGAAAATATCTGTATTTACAATGTTACATGACTGTCTTCCCACTTTGCGGATACACGTACGCGCTGGCTCGGTTTACAACCGTGTATCGAGCCCTGATCCCTCTAACGCGCTCCTTTCAAGCGACACTTTTCCCTCCAAACGATCGATCTCACACGTCCAGTGATCATTCTTGACACTTTCGCGACTTTCTCACGATCAACTGATCCGTTCATTTCTCTCGGTCGTTATCGTTACCGCGAAAAATCCGCCGTTTCTTTTCCTTCCTCTCCCGAGCACTGTCAAATCCTCGAAAGCATCAGCACTCATCGATATCACATTTACAACACTGGCGAAGTTTCTCTTTTCTTCAGTTCGCCGATATCGCTTGTCGAACGATATTTAGGCTCGTTTCATGCTATCGACTCGCTCGCGGTTCGCTCACAGTCTGCGGATATTGCCTTATCGTTTGGATCTTGGATCGTACGCAAGCTTCAATCTTAGATCGATTTAGCGATGATTTTATAAAATTTTAAATAATTTTGACGCATCTTGTATATTGTTGAATAATTTGTGAAATTTTAAAATTTTTTTCACTTTCAGATAAAGCGTTCATCAAATTGACGAAAGCTGAAGGTTTGAGTATAATTTGTCATTCGTCGTTCTACAATGATAATAATTTTGCAACTGTAAACAATAAGTTTCCTTAAATCGAGTCGTCGCTGTCAGACAGCTCAAAATTTCTTCTTTTTTTAGGAATTTGATTTCATATCCTTCGGATATTGTCCCGTTTTTGATAATTCTCCTCGCGGTAAAAAATCTATCTTAATATAAACGACAAACCACAGAAGCTTCGGAAAGATGACATAATGAAGCTTCCCTGAAGGATGAAGGGAGTTCGCGAAATTAAGCGTGAGAAAAAAATTGCAAAGAGTCACAAACGAAATGTTGCATTAGCGCAAATCATTGGTCTGCAATGATTTAAATAAGCTGTAACTGGCTTGAATTTAAAGGTACATCACGTGAAATCGATCACAGATCGTTAAATACCAAAGAATCGAGAATGCGAGTGCAATGGTTTCCAGAACAGTGCAGCGAACCGAGAGCACAGCATGCTCTGTACCAAGCCCTGACATCACTGAATTGAATCTGAATTCTCCAAGCTTCTCTCTTCAGTAAGGTCTCCAAACGTCGTTCCTCTGTTCGTTCTCCTCGCCCATGACACCGATCTCCAACCTGTTGCTGCTGATCGTCAGATTGCTGCCAGCGATTGTCACTTGTTCCTCGCTCAAGTCGCCGTGAAGATGCAAATGAATCTGATTCTGGTTCACCGTGCTGTACAGCTGCGGATAGAGAACCATAGGCGCTGGGCTTATGTAATTTTGGCTTGGGTTGTTGTAGTAGCCCTGGTAGTTTGGATTGTAATTGTGAGAGGCGACTGGAACTGGGGTAGCCGGTCCAGACGTCCAGGAACCGTAGTGATAGCCTGGACTACCGCTGCCTGTCCCGCTGCCCGCGAAGATGTCTGGATCGCTGGGCTTGGTGGGTACCAGTGGTAACGAGGCGGACGATGTACCGTGGCTCGGGTACATGGAAACGCAGTTCGGCGTGTACGTGTCCTGCTGACTGTCTGACGGAAGAACTGAAAGGAATTTAAATAGACATTGTGTGCGGCTGTTGTCGACTGTGTTGATTCTAGTTAAAGGCTGAACACTTTGGAGACTGGGAAGCGGTTGAAGCGAAGAGATTAAGTGTGCAGATTGTTGGAAGAGATGAGTTTCTGAATGATGAACTGGAGGATTGTGAAAGTGGAACTTTGAATGAAGTTGTTTCTCGTAAATTCAGATGTTTGAAGGCTGTGATGTTGAAGTGTGACTGGCGTGTGAAGATGGAACAAATTTGGAATATCTCTGAGTATCTTGTACAGAACAGTCAATCGATTCAGATTTGTTAAAAATCTGATGTAACTAGTTCGTATTTGTGCATTTCCCTTTAATAAGTATAATGAGAGACAAGTCTGAGAATCTGTTAAAAATAAAAAGATTGTACGAGTTATTGGTATTCGACTAGTGTTGACAAATAATTGCCAACAAATGTCTAAACATCAGAATTCTCCCTCAAACAGAAGACTCACTAACTTGCATTTGATTCTTTGACAGTGCGATAGAATGATGGAAAAATGAACGATTTTAAAAATGATTATTTCTTTGTAGAACATAGTACTTTCTCTAGAGTCAATGAAATTTGTAAAGTACCGGTAGTGTTCTACCACGAATAAATTCTTTCGACTAACCGGTGGGTAATGGTACTGGTTCTGTCGTTGGATGATGAGAAAGGGCCTCCCCTGGATACGAGAACGCCCCTCCGGGAATCGGTGAAAACGAACCACCGCTGCTTACCGGAGGAGCTGGATATGAAGGTGCCGCCGATGGATAGGTCCACTCTGCAGTACCCGTGCTCGTATCTGGAACAGGAATCGTCAAAATTTATTAGGAAGAAAGATCATCTATACTTGTGCAAATTTCTATTCTTGGAGAGAAAAATCTGATTTCGAATAAATGAGTAATTTTAGTAGTAATGTTAAAAAAAGGAGAGGTTTATTGATGTACATTACACGTATTCCATACACACTCGTGACTTTAACATTATATTTCTTGCAATTGGTACAAATCGAGCACAAACGTTGAATAAGACGGGATTCCAGGGAAAAGACTCATGAACGACTGACTGGATTCTACGCACTGTTTTTGAAATCGTAACGGTGTTCTGAGTGAGTAACTACGTTAGATTAATTGAGATGATTCACGGATCAAAGTATGCCGGAAGTCGAAACGATTGCTACGACGTTGCACGGTCGATCTTCCGAATTATACTTGAATTGAAACAGTCACATGCACAAAATGTATTATAAAAACGCAGTTCGATTAAATATGTTTATGCATAAAAATGGTTGAATTAATTTGAAATTAACATACACTTTTACAGTTTCAACAAACGAAAAGATCCATGTTCCGGTAGTAGGATAATTGTTTAAAAACTAAACTCTACGTAGGTCCAGCGTAAACAATCCCAACGTTACTCGTGCCGAGTAATTATCCGATATTAATTATCATCTCGTGAAATATTTATCGCAGAGTTCGCGACTTCCGTCGGACGTGCGATGAATTTCCAAGTACCTCCGCGGCAATGGCGAGACGAGCTGACCGGTAAAAGTTACGGAAACAGAGAGGAAAATATCATTGCGCTGATTCATCGATGATTCGGCAAGATTTTTATTCGCCGCTTGGGTTGAACACGGGCGACCCGCGACCGCGAAATATGCGCGTGTATGCGCGTGTTATTCGCCAGAGATCGGAAAAGAAGTTTCATGAAAAGACGCACGATCAATCGGCCGTTTCAGCTTTCATTCAGACGTCATTGTAACACTATAGTCTGCCTCCTGCTGGCCTTCGAATCGATCAGCTTTATCAATCATTTTTTATACCAAAGGAAAAGAGAATGATAATGTATCGTTATTTGCATTTATTTAATTGAGAGTTTGATCGTGAAATGAGTCGTGAAAGCGTGGCTCCTTCAGGTGAGAAAAGTGAAGAAGAGTTCTAGAATCAAAGAGTTCCGTCAAGATCATTCTACACTACTATTACTACTGCTAAGAAGAAGGAGAGAATTATGAAACATTTTCTTGTGCAACAAACCAAGAGGTTTAATCATTTCAAAAGGAATTCTTGTCAATCGTTCTGTTTCGTTAAGAAAAACTATCGAATATTATTTTCCCAATTGAACTGAAGAATCTGATCAAACCAAAAAGGAGTTTTCATCAATCATTCTGTTAAAAAAAAGAAAAAAAGAAAATAGGTTGGATATTAGTTTCTTCAGGTAAGATGCAAGCAAAGGTTCAAGGAACTTGCGTTCACGGGCTCGTCTCACAATTACAGAGATGCGTACGTGACGACCACGGTCGTTGAGTAGCGGGAAGACTCGGCGGAAAGTCCGGACATTGACGATTCCGAGCGGATAGTCGTCGATGACGCTTTCTCAAGGGCGTGTTCGTCGAGCAGCCATTTCCAAGAAGAACTCTCTTACGAGGAAGCTAACAGTTGCGAGTCATCTCGTGGCTCTTTGATCATTAAAAATTAATAAATTACAAGTTATTCGATGTTGATTTGAATTGAGAATTGAAGTAATCACACCGGAACCTAAAGTCAAACCTCGCAGTGGTCCAAATTTTCAACGATTCGCATAGCTGAATTTATGGACCTGTAGTTTGAAAATCGACGAGACCGGACGAAACTCGAAGGAACGTGGAAATCTGGCTTGATCCTTCACGGAGGCCATAAACGTCGGGGCATCTCGATAAACGGCACGTCCGGCGCAACGCAAAGTAAAATAGAGGAAACGTCTCGAATAGGCGGCCGTCGAGTTGAAGCTCGGCGGGTTAAATAATTTGACTTGGAAGGCTCTCGCCTTGTCCGTGAGTGTGAACGCTTGTCCGTAAGTTTACGAGGGAATTAGCAACCGTTAATTACAAAACCGCCGTCTGTTTCTTGCGCGGCCAGCGAGCAGCCTCTCATAATCCAACGCGGGACTGCGAGCCGTTGCGAGTCCGAGTCGATGGCGAAACCAGTGATTTATCGGCTATTAAAATCGACGGTTTTCTAATCAATTCTCTCCGCGACTTCTCCGCCTTGACCCGAGAGCTGTTCTCCCGCTTTCCATCCGCTTTGCAAAGTATGCACAGTCGGTCAGAGAAGACTGCGTAAATCTTTTGTTGCTCAATGTCTTATTTATTGTTTAACTTTAACCGATAAAAACGATCCAAATTCTTGAGATTCTTTAAACATATATTGCGTCGCAGACGTAGACTGACCGTAAGTTTCTAAGCAAGTTCGCGGTGACGGGGAATCTCTGTGTAAAATTCGACTTTGCTCCGCAACGATCCTGGACGATCTGCTTGGCTGATGATCAACTGTTTTCACCGGAGCAGGAAAAGCTTGTGGTATACACCGACTGCAAAAAGTACTGACTTCGACAAGAAGAGCGACTTTGCCGCGTTTTTATCGCGAATCACTTACGAACAATGTAAAACAACCTGTTCTATTTCTGTCAGCTGCCATCCACCTTGACAGCATTTTTTCCCTGATTCTCTTCGAAGCAAGTTCCATCTCCTCTCTTTCCGATTCTATCTTTGTAAACAGAAAAACGATCGAACATCCACCTGACATCTTCCTCGGTCAATTCTCGCGGCAGGTTCGATCGCCTCTTTCCCCACTCTCCGTGATTCATAGAACTAGCCTGTTCCCTGAACAGGCTCGAAACGGACTATTATCCAACAGATGGTCGACCCGTGCTTTGGTATGCTTTGTTTTGTTACCGTTGTTCCGGTAATTGCGGCAAATACACGGCCATTTTCGGTAATCACCCGCACGCCCTCATCCCTCCCCCCACGGCGGCCCCCTTTGAGAATCCCGAAACGACCTCGACCTTCCTCGAGGTTGGTAGGCGTAACGACAGTTTTGCCATCGGATCCACCGCCCGCGACCTCGACCCGATCTTGCGACGAACGCTCGCACGCCTTCCTCGAGGGTCAAACTGCGGGCGACGAGGAAGTTCTCAACTATTTTCACAGGAAGCAACCTGCTTCTTCCTTGCAGCAGCGTCCGGTAGAATTTCGCTTCTCCCACCAAACGAAGAGCAAAGCTTCGTTTCGCGTATTTATAGAAACTAGCCAGACTAGCTTCTGTACAATTAACGAGCGAGCACCGTGGGATCATTCAAGCTTGAATTTTCAAGATCACCTCGATCAGCTCGACACCTTTGCGATTTACCCCGAGAGAGGATTGAATTAAAACGCGACGAGTTTCGAAATGAATCCATCCGTTCGAGGATTAAACAGGCTAATAAGCAGCGGACGAAAAAGTGGCGAGTTTCTAAAGATCGGTGGAACAAAATGAAATCGTGCTGTTATTGACACTCGGAGTGATTTCACAGTTTCGTCGTCGTGTCAACCGCAGACCGGGGCCAGAGATTTGCGACGGGGGATGGCGAGGACACAGTGTATTATTACACGGATCGAAACTTTCCCATCGGCCGCGTTCGTCGACGATCTCGAAACGTCGTTACGGCGCCGGTCACGGGAAATTGGCGCTCTCGCGGCGGAAGAAACGGGAAGAAGAGGACGCTCGGCCGAAGAAATCGGAAGGTGTGTAACGTTTCGCTCGTTCGATCCAACGAGGGACGCACGAGTCCTGACCAAAGGAACTGCGAGTTGTTTACTACTTCCTTCTCTCCCTGTCTCTGTTCCTTCTTGCCCGGATCTCTGTCCGTTGCTCTGCGGGTGTGAAACCACAGTGAGGTGGTTTTGGTGCTTAGTCTCCCGACCAGCCATCTACTTAACGAACCGTCCATCGACCGCCGTCATTTCGTCGTTTCTCGGTTTCCCTCCCACCTAACTTCTCTTGCCCCACGCTCAGTTTCACGCTACCGCTACTAGCCCCCGTGCACACTTTCTTCATCGTCCTTCCTCCATCATCCTCTTTCGACCGATCGAACGATCCACTCGACATTCGTCTATTTCGCAAAAAAGGAACTGGCAAAAGTGGCGAAGTAGCAAACGAAAGGAATGAAATTCAATGTTGAAACGACGAGGAAATAATGGAGAAATATCGTGTATTTCAGGGTTGATAAGAGGAATTGTCAGAAATGGGAAACTTGGATGACTTGGATGAGTCTGGAGTCAGCGAGTGACACATATGTGACACGTCATCCTCTTTGGTAAACCGATTAATTTACTATTGATTGCAAGATTATCTAATAACATTCAAAGAGTGAATATTAAAAAAATTCAAAGATGCGAAAGAACGCGGTAAGGTTCATAGAATAATTAACGCAAGTAGTGTACTGAATTACGATATTCGCGATATTCAAACAAACTTCTTTCTTTTTGATGGAAATAATTTATATATTCTAGAAAATTGTAACTAGTAACGACGAGCCAGATGGTCAGCTTTCAAAAAGTCACGATCAAATCTAGCGAATTACAAACAACTCCACTCTACCCTGCTGGAAAAGCTGGGATATTTTCAAAGTTTCAAAGTCCAGAATACCAAAATATATCCAAGGGAGTTGTCCTTGACACGTTTTAGGCTCCTTTGTGCGCCCTAACTTCCGGCCCGTGCCAAGAATTTCGTCCGAGGAAACTCTCGAGTACCAAAGTGCAAAAGAACGAACGTCCACGTCTTGGCTCGGCTTCGAAATACTTAACGAAGCCGATTTCAATACCGATTTCCCCTGTTTTTGAGGGACTGATATTTGCGAACCCAACAACGTGCTTCTTTTTTATTTCATGCTACTCCATTCCGCGAAATGTAAAATGTATGGCGTGTTGTGTTTCTACGCGCGATTCATGGAACATGCAAACATTTTACTGGAAACAGATGTGGAATCGCCAACGTGCATGGAAAAAGATTTGGGGTCGAGTGGGAAACTGGAAGTGGAGCCTAGATACCAGAACTTGGAATTCTCTAACTAATAGACGCGAAGGAAAAAGAAAAAAGAAAAAGAAAAATTTGGAGTGCAGAATACTCCGACGTTTAAAAGTGAAGCTTGCTCGAAATGCAGAATATTTGTCGCTTGAATTCTTCGGTCGAGCCTGCCTCGTGGGGAAAGAAGTTTTCGGAGTCGAAAAGAGAATGAACGTCGCGAAGAACGTCGAACAGACGAAGCCGTGGGGCTTCGTTTCCCACCGAGATAGATGCTCGTTTGGTCGTGTAACGTAAGTCGATATTGCGTCGTCTCGATATTCCTGCTCGACACGAATGTCGACACACGCCAACGGTGCGTGTGTGTGTGTGTGTGTATGACACGTATCGCGGGCCCCGTGCACACTGGCAAACCCTGCGCAACGTCCAGAGAGCGGAGAGAGAGAAGTCTTACGCATACGAGCGGCCAGGAAACTCTTGTTGCCTTGCGTATCGCTTACCATCGCCGATTTCTTCTTATACACCGAGTATCCTGTCCCGAGGATAGTGTTTCCCCTCGATGACTTCGGGATCGCGAGCAACCGGCTACCAGAGCGCGATCGCTCTCTCGCGTCCTTGCTGAATCAACGATCTAGCCCCCTTCGGTTCTTTTCAGCATCCATCTCGGACAGGAATCAGAATTTACCGTGCAAAGTTGCGCAGAGATCCCGATGGACGATACAAATAAAGTGCACTCTGCTTGTATATTTTCGTGTCTTTAAATTTCTCAGAAATGAACGAAAATCAACGATCTCTCCAGAGGAAAGAAGAAAAAGAGAAAAAGGCAGATCCTTGACTCCTGGTATTTGCTCGACATTATCCTTGGACACGATATCACGACGGTTGAAGGTAACAATACGCGCGAGAACGTGAGAAAGTAGCGAACGAATCTTGGAAACGGAACGCACGGAGGCAAACGAACGCATTTTGGAGGGGTGCACGACCATCCACGGTTCGTCAATCTCTCAAAAGTAGGCGGCTTTCGACGACGGTTTCAATGCCCATCCACTGCTAATTTCCTTCGCGTTGCCTGCGTTTTCGCGCGTTTCGCTCCCGCGTCCCCTTCGTTATTTTCCATTCATCCGTCCATTCATCTCCCCGGCTCGAATCCCGGCTCTCTAAAAGAAGGAAATCTGTTTAACGCGGCGCCGGCCGCAGAACAGGCGAGCCCCGAGCACGCACGACGATTCGGCAGCAATTTGCTCTTGAAAACGGGACAATAGGCGTTCGTTCCCCCGGAGAACGCGAGGAGAAAAAGATCACCGCCTTTTCTCTTTTTTCTTCGTTCCGCGGCCGGTCTCTTCTTCTGTTTTCCCCTTTGTCCCGTTTCGTGCCTTTCAGGCGACGACGCCTTCTTCTTCTTCTTCTTCTTCTTCTTCTTCTTCTTCTTCTTCCTCTCTCTCCGGCGACTTTCGTTCCGAGGCCCCCTTCGCCGCGCGCGCCGCCGTAATTTCGAGGGTGAATGAAGAGCATGAATGGAGTGGCTCCCCCTCCCTCCCTCCCTCCCACCCTCCTCATCGCACGGTTGTGTCCGGAAATTCACGGGCCCCGTACTCCATTTAGCGATCATCGTCGATAGACGACACGCGAGTTTCCTAGCTCCTTCTTCTTCTTTTTCCTCACTCTCATTCTTGCCTTTGGATCCCTGCGTCTTCAGCTCCTTTTGTGAATTATTAAACGACGAACGAACGAAACTCGTTCAAACGCGTGTCTAGTTTGTAGAATAGACTTTAAGAATACATGATGCGCGATTTTACATCTGGATCTTGACGTTTCGTTTCCTGCACGTGCATCGGAATTCGTCAAGCATAAAATTCACCAAAATGCAAAAGTTTATTTATTATTATGAAAGTTAAGACACAGATAATCTTGCATGTTGTGAATACATTACACCTTTGGATCTTCGCTTCGGCGCTTCGTTTTTTATCCATGGATCAGAGCTCAGACTTTAACGTCGAACAAGTTTAAAATTCATTCAAATGCAATTTACATTTTCTTTTGTATTTCAATGCAAAATTCTTGAGAATCTCGTTAGCACTGTGATCGTATTAGGAAAAGATTAGCCTTGATATTCAACATTCCATCATCGACGCCAAACGTTTTCAAACGTAGATATGTTGGAATACAGATCATTGTGTTTCCATGTAGGTGGACGCAATTCTCTGACGAATTTACTAATCCACAACCTGGTGATTATAGCAAATTTAATACACCTAATAATATTCGACAATAACAATTAACTCTAAATTGATCATTCAAATTATTATTTAAACTAATAAGTTCAGCAAACTATCAATCAGAAATCAAAGACGTCGATCTGAGTTCCATCTGGGTTAGAAAATAACGTCCTAAAAGTATCACTGGTCCTTGATCCGAAGACGATTCGTTTGAGCTCGCTACGATAAACGGTAACGAAGCAAAAATACCAAAGATGTCCAGAGGAATCACTGGAGCAACAAGATCCTCTGATCTTTCTTTCCCCCGACTTGCTCTCTTTTTTCTCTCGAGACTTAATTGACCGCCAATTGATCAACGGTCCCGCGATTCAGGCGTGATCAATTGATTACCACCGATCTACGTCGCTTTCGTTGAGCCTCCGTGATCTCGATTTCCCTTCTCTCGATTTACAGCAACGCGCAGCAGGATAGACACTTCTCTAAGCGAGGGAAGTTCTCATTTCGAGCAAGAATGCGAAGAGACTGGAAGGTTCCTCTCAATTCTTCGTGGAGACGAGGCTCGAGACGTCAAAGGGATCAGCTTGCACGCGATTTTCTCCTTTGGGATTCTTAAAAACGACGACGGTCGGTACATTTTTACATCTTCAATGCAGCATCCAATTAAAAACAATCACAGGATTCAACAGCTGATGGATAAAAACTTTGATAGATGTAACAAAGATGCAAGATGGTTTGTCATTTGTGCAAAGTCGTTTGTATAATTTGTTACAACACCTTTCGATAGAATTTTATTATATTCGTCGATCGATGAATAAATTAGTGCCGCGAGATATATATTTGTACGTTGCTTCATTCGTTAACTTCTCTAAATTTGCAAATTCAAGGTCTAGCAAACCTAACCTTCGACGTGTGATACGTCTCGCTGCAACGAATCAATGCAACTCGCGCTTGAAAAAAGCTGTGATTTCGATCCACATTCGCTCTCAACGCGCACACGTACACGTGCACGCTTGTACGTCAGAGAAAAGGAGCAAGAATCTTACGATCCTCGGCTGTAACGTTGCAGTTCACGCCCATCGGCGTAATTCAATTTGGCCCCGATATCGTTCGACATCTGACGAAACCGAGGAAAAACGAAGAAAAGACGAAGAGGCGGTAGACGACCGAAATCGTCTACAGGTAAAACGGGAGGATCTCCGAGGATCTCGAGACGAGGATCCGTGCCCTCTCGAGCGTGGATCACGTAACTGCCTCCACCCCTTCTTCCTCTTCACCGTTGTCTTATTCTTGCCTTGCTTAGCCATCCTCTTCTCCTCTGTCTTTGTTCCCCTCTCCTCTGCTTGCTCTCCTCCTCTCTCCTTCGAACACGATTCAGCCAGTGTACCTGAGATGTTACGAGCACGAGGAATTTTGTGTAGGAAAAAGAAAAAAAGAGCTGGCCAGTATGGGCTTCCTTTTTCGATCCTAATTCGTCTATCTTTACTTCCGTTCGCCGCTTTGATGGTTCTTCTTGCACTCGTTCCTTCTTCCCTTCTTTCATCCCTACAAGTTCGCCTCAGTTTTGGTTTTGGCCTTTCCCTTTCAATGTCTTTAATGATCAACTGTTTTACATCATTCACTTAGTAAACTTTACCGTTACGTCTGCATCTCAGAGTGAATTTTGCCATTAGAGAACGTACAAAGTTGAGTTTATTTTCTTTATCATCTCTTTCAAGGATTTCTTCAATTTGGAATTCCAACAAACTAACAATTGTTTCCATTGTCTAGGCGTTCTCATATTTTTGGTCTCGATGAAATCTGCGAGAGAAGGGCATTTGCAAAATTTTTAGAAACTAGAAATTAGAAATTGGACGTTGCAGCTTCGAGAAAACTAAATTCAACTCGTTCGAAAAACTGTTACAGTTCCGCTCGGAATTACATTATCGATACATTTTTAGGTCCAACACTGCGTAGAACCAACCAGATTTATCACAATGCAATTTTAATTGAAAACTGAAACTCGTATTTTCCTTTGGAACTTGCCATTTTGCGGATTCGTGAACACATGCAAATACGCGTCCCTGTTTCCCGATGATCTTGCAATTTTTGCACCAGAGTCAAGAATACTCGCCGAGATTAAAATGGCGACGCCAAGTATCTCTGGAATGTCCGGTCTTCAAAATCACGACGAGTCGAGGTGAACGTAATGGGCGGTCTTAGCAACGAAGAATCAGTCAGAAAAGCGGCGGATTTCAACAAGGTTCTAAACGATTTTCCTCGACTTTGCTTCTGCAAATAAAATCGCAGCTCTTTGGAATAACGACGCGACATCTTTAAAATGATAGAAACGAAAAGCAGGTGATGGCAGGTCGCGATTGGAACGAAAGGACGAACGCGAGGCAGCAACGGCTGGTTGCGAAACAGTATGGTAATTCGTGCGAGGATTTCTGCGAACGGCACGACATTACGAGAAACGTGGTAGGACCTTTAAATCCTTTTGGAGAAACCATCATCATTTACGGCCAACTAACGGCGGAGGGACGCGAGACGAATGGGGAACGAGGTGAGCAGCTCGTTATTAAATAGAAGCTTCTGCCGAAGCTTCCTTTGTTCTAATGTAGAAAAGCTCTTTTTCTTTTTTCGAGCAACGAAGATTACAAATCGCTTGCTCGTGGTATTCTTTAATTCAACAAGATAGAATCTTCACTTTTAGAATATTGATGGCAAGTTCGTTTTCTCGAAAGGAAGATTCGACAGCATTTGCACGAGAGAACAGAAATTTGTTACATTATCATTTAGAAGCCAGTTTTAATTAAGTAATAGATACTTGATATTTGTGTATTTCCTTCTAACGTAAACCTGTTCTCAGTTCTATCACGCGAGTAAGTAATTAGAATTTCAAGTCCTAAAACATATATAGCAAGTACCGTGTATTCTAAAAATTTGCTTTTGTAATGTATAAATAGAAATTAGAATATTCTAATAAATGATATTTCTATGGTTCGAGTTCTGATGCGTTCGTAGAAATCTAAATGTGACGTATGAAACAAAAGTGGAACTCTTGTTGTTAGGACGAAACAAATTTCTACTCAGATTTCATAATATGGAAATATAAAATTGTAGTCTGACGTTTCAGACGGGTCCTAAACAATTCAAACTGCGATTCTCTCCCGTGTGAAAGAATTCGATTCATCCAAGTAATGTTATTATTCGCGTGGTCGCGATCAAGAAAACTTTTTCTTCCGTACAAAAAGCCCGACGTAAATGATAGAACTGCAATGTACAAGGCGTGAAAATTCCCGGTCTCCTCCTAAAATGGCAGGAATTCCTCGAAAAGAAGGTTCGAGACATTTTATGGGATAATTCCAGAAGCAGCTGGATCTTTTTTTCGTCCCGCGGTGAAAGAAACTGTTCCAGATAAACGTCTGTTAATGGCAAAACGCGCGAGAGCAACGCGGTGGAGAGCACAATTTTCCGTTTCCTCAGTCGACTAGGCGCAGCCGCTTATTATTGCAAAAAGCCCGGCCCGCCTTTTTACATCGGGGATTTTCGAGAGTTTTTGCGCCGATGTTTCGGTAGGATGACGATCTCGGGAAGCTGGATCCTCTGGATCGTGAACTGCTTTCTCGCTTCGCTCGGTCCGGCTCGATTCTTTCTGCGTTTCGTGCCGGCGGATCGACCTCGATCGATTTGCTCGAGATTGTCCCTCGATCATCTCTCTCACAAATCGATTCGAACGAGTACCCTGATTGCCGGACGCCTCGATTTTCGGCCAGTTCGTCGAATACCCCTCCCGTTCGATCCCGTTTGGAAATTCTTCTTCTTCTTCTTCTTCTTTTTTTTTTTAATTCGCTAACACGTGAACAGCGTGTCGTTCTTTGGAAAACGTGAACAAATTCGAGCGCGTAATTTCGTCCGTGCGTATCTGACGATGATTAAGGCGGCAATAATCGTGAGTGGAACAAATACAGCGCGATATTTAAAATGGTTAGTGTAAACAAGATACTTCCTTTCAGGGTTAATGTTCTGATGTAACTGTTTGCAAAATTCCGGAGACACGATACATCAAAATTGGAGATCAATTTATGAATACTTCTGTTTCTGTCACTATGGCTATCCATGCGTCACTGCAAAAATTGTAGTCGCGTTAGCACACCACTGGTCTTAAAATTGCCACGAGCGAATTTTTGTGCGCGGCAAGTAACCGAGGACGGTGTACGGAACAGCAACTCGCAGCAAGTGTCGTGGGAAAAGCGTGGATGCGTCCGGGGCGAAGGGTTCGATTCAATCCACCCTCTTCCCAAGAGTAGCCCTCGTGCCAAAAACTCGTCCGTCTCATCCTAGATTCCCAACCTCCTCTCTCCACACGTCCAGTCAAACGAATCATCGCGACTCTCGCTATTTACCTCGACGAATCAAAGATAGTTCACGGCTTTCTAATCTCGAACGATAAAAACGGATGGAAGGTACAAAAATTCAGAAACAGACTGTATTAAAACGTCGGGGAGTTAAAAACCTTCCTCCAATCTTGGATCACTGATCAGAGACTGAATTATTTTAAAAAAACAATTAAAAGGGAGAATTAAAAATTTCCCAAAAGACCAACTAAGGGCAGAACGGACAGAGTGATTAAGAAACGAAGGAAGGACCTTCCAATTTTAGACGAACGACTCGGAAATAAATTACTTAAGAAACCAATGAGCAAGATTAAGAAGGAAAGGAAACAACCAAACAGAAATCGTCCGAATAGAACGAATGATCAAGAAATCATTGCTTCGAATTGCTCCGAAAAGAAACGCATGGAAGAAATTCAGAATCTTTCGATAACGAGCGAGAAACAGAGACGACGATACTAAAAGAAAAAAAAAATCCTCACAGTAGATACGTAGATTAATTCGGCGAGCTTATCGTCCATTTGAGGTCTGCGAGCGATCAAACATGATCGAGTCGCGAGGCAGGACGGGGGGCCAGCTTCCGGCTATCTGCGGAAAGCACCTCGTCCAGATCCCGAGCGTTTGAAAAGGGGGAATGCGTGGAAACGAAAGGCTCCGTTCGGCCCGGTTATTATCGCGGTCTTGGCCGAGCGGCCACCGCGGGTTTCCTTGAGTCGTCCGCCAAGTGCGCGCCTGATTGGACGGACACGAAGGATGTCGCGCCACCAGGATACGCGATAAACCGACAGGCGATAAAGTTCACCGAGGCACCGCAGCCCAGGGATTTCTGAAATTCCAGTTTACGGAAGCCGAGGATCTCGTTCAGCTTTCCTCCTTCCACCGTCCTCGATAATGCGCGCGTGTGCGCGTAAAGAATTTCAACACTCGAGGAGATCTTTCACGGAGGCATTTTGCGAAATTCTAGCGAGACACCGCGAGATGATTACGTTGAGAAAAATTTGAGAATTTGGGAATTTGTGCAGATGTTCACTGCACGGATAGATGTGGCGAACGATTTTTAAACTAAATATCGTATATTTTGAACATTTCGTAAAGTTTCACGCGTCCGAGCCATACTCGGGACAAGTATTTCACTCGTTTCGATATAAAAATTTATGGAAGAAAAGAGAGAAAATTGATAATCGAATAACCTACGTGCGACGAGCAAGCTTGATAATAAAATAAAATTGAAAAGTACAGGGAATAAATCGAATATCGAAAATCACGTTCTAAGATTTTCGAACGATTTGCAATATTTGATGACCCTTCCACGAGCCCTCGCGCGCCGAAAGCTATTTTATTCGTGGAAATGAAAGAACTCGTTTTCCAGAAACTCTTGATTCAACAAATCGCGAGTCTTCATCAACGAAGGAAAAGAAGATTCGAATGAGAGAGGATAATGCCCTGTTGCAACGTATCAAGGATACATTCACGAGAATGCAAAATAGAGAGTTGCGATTGGCGAACAACCAGCGGGGAAATAAGTAGCAAGACGCAACAACGGTCGTGGCTGTCTAGAACGACGGTGGCGACGGATTTACGAGTTTAATTAAGTTCTGCGGTCGCGTTCGTCATTTCGGCGAGCATCGAAGCCTCGTTTGCGACTAAGTTTCCTTACTTGCACGTATCGTGACTTACGGTAAGCGAAAGGCGCGTTAAAATCTGCATAAATGCACGAGGAGGAATTTTCTCAACTCTCGGCGAGGGACCAACAGCACGACGCAAGAACTGTTAGATTCTCACGAATCTGAAACTTAGTCTCATTAAATTTAAACGACAGATTCCACACTGACACATCCACGCACTGCGCCAGATCGACAAATCGAAAATTTGCCAGTACTTTCGTCGAGCCTCACTCTGCAAATACACCAACGCGTTTCAATGTTAATTATGAATAAAAGAAATTCTAACTTCGCGAATGTGCGCGGCGTTTGTTGTTGAGAGAAATTGACATTTCTCCGGAAAGGATTGAAAAAACGAAACTAAAAAAAGGTGCGCTGAATATTTCACATCGATTCAAGTCAAACCTGAACAAATACGCGATACTGCGAAACAAATGAAATATGCGGTGCTATTTAAAAATTACGAATTCCGTCGCAAATTGCGAATAGCGACGTCGACGCGTCGTTCCGAAGGCGGGCCGAAGGGGACGATTTATTTTTACAACGAACGATGTGCTCGGCGAGGGTGTTGATTGCAAGCTTCCTAATGTGTCGCGCGGATACTTTAGAGTTGCCGCGGCAAGTTTAAGCTTGTACGTTAATAACCTGCTGATAGAGCATGATAGGGGTTGGCGTGTCGCAAGGGAGACTCGCGAAAGGAGTGTATGTGACACTTTCCTAATTGCCTGGCAACTTCTCTGCCTGGCGCCCCTTTAAGAAAGGTAACCCTTCTTCTCCCTCGCAGACCTCAGACGCTTCGAAGGCGCCGACGCCACCAAGAAATTTAATCAACCACACGTGATACCAGCCTGGTGGAGGATTGAAAGAGAAAAAAGAAAGAACGCTCCTCTCGCTGAGACGGGAGAACGAGCGAACTGGCTTTCCGGATGAAATTCCACGCGAATCCGGCTGCAGTTTGACATCAAACGACAAAGGAGACGAAGAGCCTCCACTCTTCAATCGTCCCCTCTCTTCCTCTCGCGTAACTCACGCAGTAGCGGAGTGCCGTTTAACTAAAATTCCCGACCATCTCTCCCAAGGCGGAGTAATGATTCCGTACAAGCACGCACTAGCCTTCCATTAAGCCCCCGGTTGGACGAAGATTTTTGTCCGACGAGTAAGAAACACGACAATCACCAGTAGGTGGAGAAAAAGGCAGAGAGGCGCAGCCGTGTTCCCTGCTACCAACCGGAGGCACGTGGGAATCGCGAGATCTCTTCCAAGATCTTCCGTTGGTACGTTGGAATCGTCGATGAATAGGATGCACTTTTGTTAGGATCTTTACAACAAAGACGCCCGCGAAGGGCGCGTGAAACGTTCTGGAATTTTCGATCATCTTCGACCTTTTCCTCTCTTCGATTTCTCTAATTGCTCAATAGTAACAGTGTTCCCATAGATAGATATCTTTATAGAATTTTTATTAACAAAGTTTATACTATTACCACTTTGGGAAAATAAGACGTCGCCCGAGCCATTCAGAAACAACGCACAAGTTGAAAAATTACTTTTTCAAATCGAGCGTACGAACCACCCAACAGCTTATCTTGCCTCGATAGAACCCTACCTAATTTCGAGTTCGGCGTAATTCCTCGCTGTCCCCTGATTCTACTTCTACCAAGCTTCTACGAGACGGTCCCAAGGTAGAGAGTCGAGGAGGGAAACAAGACAGATCCGCAGCTTTCGGGTTGTATCTACGAAGTAAACATCGACGAGAAGAAGTCAGCGGAGAATATACAATCAGCGTGATTGTTTGACACCCCATAATCAGCATCCTTACCCCTACCAGCGTCAGCAGCGTCCTTGTCTCTCCCGCCCTCTCTGTTTCCTCCTCTCGTTTCGAGCAACAGGCAGGAGAGGACTCCGCGAATCTTCCTCCCTTCAATTCTCTGCACCAGCTCTTCAGGTACTCAGCCCCGCTTGCCACTGGCGGGGCCTTATTACCCCGATCACGACTCGAGATGAGACTCCAGGCAAGAAGACGAGAAACGGACACGGTTATATTATAAGAGACAGGAATAACGCTCGCTTCCCTTTTTTCTTCACCTGCAGAAACCTTCCTAGCCCCGAGATTGTTGCTGTACGAGCTCGTTTCTGTTGCGTTTATCGCGAATAGAGACGGTGTACTTGCTCGAGGTTCTGGCAAGAAGGCTAAGGGAAAGGAATGCTTCTCTGATTGACGCGCCGGCTACTGTGGAGCAGTATTTTGCGCTTGTATTTTACGTGTATTTTACGAAATATTTGCCACGGTAAAATTCAATAATTATATCGATGCAACTGTAAAGTTTGTCGTAGGATTAGTTTCCGGTGCGATCTTGCTTGTCGAGCTGGCTAGTCTCGATCCACGTGCGCAATTTTGTAAACTGATCACACGTACACGGTAGAAGAATGTTTTCTTCAGACGCTTTTCATTTTCAGTCAATCAACATTTATTGTAGAAACTAAAACGTACAGATTTCACCAACATCGTCCTCTCGTTTCAATTCTGTCCTACTCTCTCAGCCATAAATGGAATTAAAAAAATTGCACGGAATCCATCGTCGTGTATCGATGTCACTCTCTCATCAGAGAAGAAGAAAGACAAAAATTCTATCCGACCGAAAATAGCATTCAAAGTTGCCTCGTCTAGCGAGGCAGAAGGCGGTTCGATTCATAGTCGGTGTAAACGCTGCTGGCCGAGTCACGATCGGCAGTGATCATGTAGGTGAGATTTAGAGAGCAATCACGGAGAAGGAGAGACCGGTGGCGCAGCAGAAAGAGAGACGAAATAGCAAGGAGGAGGAGGAGGAGGAGGAAGAAGATTACGAAGAAGAAGAAGAAGAAGAAGAAGATGAGAGGAGTGGAAGAGGTTCGATTCAACAACGTCTGGCATCGCAAGCGAACCGAACCCGAGACAAAAGGAGGAGTTGGCTGCCAGCAGCGAACGGCAAAAACAACATGGATCCAGCTCTCGATCGATCGCTTCTCGATCGATCGATCCCTGGTATTACGCAGACGTGCACGTGAGTAGTACGTGAGCCGCACCGGTGCTGTCTTGTAGGTTGCACCGACTGTAAATTCAGAGGTGCATCTCTCTGAATCGGTGCCCAGACTCGAAAACGCTCAGAAAGAGAGAGAGAGAGAGAGAGCTGGCCACAACAGAGGGGCAAGAAGGATGAAGAAGAAAATTGCATCCACCGACGCTCATTTCGCACTCTCTGCGCTCATTCGTACGTGTGCCCAGGCCCTTGAATCTGCTCATTAGGCGCGAAGAAACGGGAGGAAAAGAGAAGAAGAAGAAGAAGAAGAAGAAGAAGAAGAAGAGAAGAGAAGAAAGAGGAGGAGGAGGAGGAGAAAGAAGAAGAAGAAGAAGAAGAAGGGAGGAGAGATGAATGGGTTGACTGGTAAATGAAGCATTTCGCCGCACTATTTCCATTCATGTGATAGGCGTGAAAATGCGAGCATTACGAGCGGACGATCGTTCAGTTGGAAAAACATAATTGCGAGTTATGGAGAGATTCAGAGTGGAGAAGAGACAAAAATTAACTATTTTCTTGGCCGTTGGAGGGATACTAAAATGGCTAAGTGTAATAGAAGATGTTCCTCTTTGTGAGAGTCTAGTAGCTACAGCTACGCGAAGCGACTTTTTACTTGTTACAAATAATATCATTACTATGGAATTAAAAAAGAAGAATTTCAATATAACATACCATGAAACTGAAAATGAAAGCTAAATGCAAGACATCTTTCCAAGTCTTTGAAATTACACTTTCCGAGCTAATGAAATTTGAAACAAATATACCGTGATAAATATTCGGACTAGATCGCAGATTATGCAAGGCTCGAAACAATTTTGATCGCGAGAAATTATTGCAAAGAGAAAACCTGAAACGTGAGTTATCGCGAACGTCGTCTTGTAATCGTCACATAACCCCGCCGTTTGAGAGAAAAGACGGAAACCACTGTCTTGCAAAGGCGAGAGTCAAAGAAGAAAGATGAGAGAAAGTTCGCTACCCTAGATGAGGTAATTACAATGGTGGCCGATCCAGGAAGGTGACACGGGTGCAGCGCAAAGTTGGCCCGGAAGGTAGGAACGATCGACGGAGAAGGTAGCCGAGGTCGAAGAGGAGGGCGAGGAGGAGGAGATTAGGGCAAAGAGAAACCGCAACGTAGCTTCAAAGAGGTCTTGCCAGCCAGGGGCGCGTCTACTTAACTTTGATCAGGTCGAGACCGCTGATGCGAGACGAGCCACGCAGAAATAAAGTGGCTGCCGAGTTTCCCGCCTTTTTGCATCTTGAATTATCGACTCCCGATACCACCATATTCGCCTGTTCGAAATATTCCTTCGAAAATTACCGTCTAACCTTGTCCAAGCCAATTTATATCGTTCGGACCTCTTAACTCATCTCGGCGCGATGAAATTTTTCGTCTCGTCGTGTGAAAACGACATCTTCCGGTATTTACAAGTGTTCACCTTCTCGATTCTTATTAAAAATTTTCCCACAGATGTTCGTGTGAATTGTCCGTGGCGGAAATTTCCTCCTTCGATCATTGTTTCCGAAATTCTACGTTTCTCGCGTTTTACTATTACGATTATATTATTTCGCGCAATTTTGCACAGAAGGTCGACAGTTCGATAATTAACCGCTCAAAGCGCAGCCCATTTCGAAACACGCGCGAGAAAATATTTCCCCACTCTTGAGAAGTTGAAAAATTTTCAACGATCTCCTTTCGCTGTGCAGGCGAGCTAGGTACGATTTATGATAAACGCCGAGAAAACGGAATCAACGTAGCGGGTAAATCTGTTTGGCAAGTGCAACGAGAGTGCAACAGGACACTTTTGCCTCGTGCTAGAGAGACGCAACGGTGAATCGTGGCGGAGATCAGCGAGAGAAGAGATGGAAACGGCAGGTTGAATGTCGTTATTACGTTGAATTAGAGGGTGCAGAGCCGGAACGAGGTATGAAACTATTACCTCGCGAAACGGCGGACCTCTCCCTCTCTCTTGATCCCTCACCATCAGCTTCCATCCCTCCCCCCGTTTTGATAGAGGAGAAGGGGGTTGGGTGGGGTTTGTGCGTAGTTTCGAGTCGCTGCACGAGCCACGAGGATGCTGGTAGTGAGCGAAAAGATGATGATGCCCGAGGAATATCCGCTATCGAAACCAGAGGAGCAACAGACCGGAAGACACGACCCCTATCTTTTCGCTCTTGCTCGATCGAACTAGGATCATTGAAAAATGACTTGGAACAGAAATTGGAACTTTTTCATTTTGCGTGAAGTTCAACTTTGAATATCATCCGTAATAATTAATGTGAACTATTCAAGACGGAGCTGTCGTTATTTGCGGATTTTCAATTACACAAATATTCGCGCAACAATGTTGTCGTCAACATGTTCAGTGCGTTTTTCAACGGTTAAAAGTTAGTATATTTCGTTGCACAACTGCAACAGGTTTTATAATGAAACAAATGAAAGCATAAGTCGCGCGTTGTGTAACAAGTTATAAAATTCTACGGACAAAGTTTGCAATCCACGACCCGCGACTTCCTAATTTACGAATTAGTAATTAGCTGCAGATTGTTACCTTCTCACTTATAGTTTTAAATAAAACAGGACTTCTGGCGAGTCACTAACTCGGCAGAAACCTCTGTTGCATAATTTTCCTAACGTTACTGGCAAAATTTCATCGAGGTTAATAAATATTTGTTTATAGCTAGACGTTATCACTTTACGTAAAGTCTGTTTCACGTGAAATTGTGAAACTGTGCAAATGAGAAATTTATAATCTACAACTTGTAACGCTATTAATTAACTAGCCAACGATATTAATGAATTGATAAGGTACAATTGCACAGACTTCTCATTTACAGTTCGTAATTTCGCACGAGGAAGGACGGAACCAAATGACTTTTCATTTATGTAATTAAGTATGAAATTCCGTTCGTTCTGTTAACAAACTTGCTACTATTATACAACAGGATGTATTAACTCGTGACTCATAAAATTTCACTAACAATATTACTGCAATTGTGCAAGTGGCTCTGTTAATTAATCAGCCACGTAGCTTGGACATTCTGATTCGAATCGATCCGTTTCGTTTGTGTCTGCAGCCTGTACAACGTTGCAACGAGAAATCGGAGAAAACTGTCTAATATCTCTGTTTCGATCAATCCAATGTAGAATTCATGAAATTCACCAGCGTTTGAAGCTGAATACGTGTTACGTCGCATCAACGTCAAGTGCATAAAATATTAAATATACGAAGATGTTGAATTTTTCAATACCCCAAACGATATTTTATTAATTCTTGGCTTGAAAATCACACTGCCAACTATATACGAGTACCTGCACACTTGGCACATGTACAAACTGAATGTTTTTCATTTTTTAACAATTTTCCCACGAATTTATTGTTTCACAATTTACACGTGACCAGTATACCAAAAAAAAAAAAAAAAAAAAAAAAATTAATCATACCACAAAAAGGAAAGAAAAAAAATTAGTCTATAACGTTAAAGTGCTTGACAAAGAAGCACGAAAGGTAGAGCAGAAGACGTAAGACTCACCACCGTGCTGAGGACTGTGTTTGTAGCAATCTTGATGAGCCGAGGAGCCACTATTAGCTCCGAGGTGTGTACTGGAAGCAGGCGATGCGGTCGGATCGGTGTTGTTGGGGTTGGTACAGGCACCACTAACCGAATTCGCGGTGACGTTGTTGCCGACGTGATGCTTATTCCTCCTGTACGGTTCTGATTCCCGTAGGTAGGGAGTGAACGGGCTTGATGCGTCGGGGAAGGTCCCTCGCGCTAGTCCAGGAACCCGGGGCAGTGCGGGGACTCGCGCCAGTCCAGGGATATGCGTCTGCCCCGGAAAATAAACATAACAGGTTTCTCATTAACTCCAATTTTATCACTTTACCACCCGGTGGATTTATTTTTCCTTCGAATCAAACTGAATCAAACGCAGATCTTTAATCCTCTTGCATACTCTCAGTCATTTTTGTAAGATTTTAATCGTGAGACTGCAATTAAAAACTTAATGCGTAAATCGTTGAAAGAGAGAATTAGTTGCTTTTAAAGTGTACTATAAAAACCCAAGAGCAGCGCAACAACGCGATTCGACGGTGCCAGACGTTTAGTAAGAAGAAAAGGGAGATTTAAGAAAAAAATTCTCGCCGCCCAAAGCAAGGACGTCCAGCGTCCAGAACATGGAGACAAGGAGAGTCAGATGTTTGTGCAATTAGCCCAATAGAGAGGGATAATTAAGAAACTCGAGTGGCTCGTGTCTCCCGATCGACTTCAATAGCATTCCTCGCACATTCCAACCGCCGCCGGTGAATTGATGGAGCCCTCCGGGCAGAGCCAAGTATCGTCGGTGTCTGCATAGTATACGCAGCGGACACGGCGATTCTCTATTGGGGCGGGTCGCAATATGCGTACAGTCCGTATGTATCGTTGTACGGCGATGCACATTATGCGCCACGTGCATAGGCTCGATTGCTTACGTAATCGCTGAACAGGACGTTCAGTGGCAAAATCACTAGGCTATGTAACCTATGGTATTTTATCCGCGAAATATCGATTCGGGGGAGATCTTTCGATAATTTAGTGGATGGAAAAACTTGGCAGGTGTGTACGTCTAGAGACTCTGGAATCCCCGAACGACACGGGTAGGATTTCTATAGTTTTTCTACGCTGTGTTTCTTTAAAAAAGGACCATCCACGACCAAGACAGAGTCGGTGGGCTATCTATCGAAACTCTCGAAAGGCATTCCTTCTTCTAAAGGGGAAATCTTGCCGTTTCGTTTCCCGTTTGAAAAATTCGTCGATCCAGAAATGTGGAGCATAGTGTTCCCCCTTTGCTCTTGGTGCCAGGAGAGGAACCGAAGAATGGGAGCTCGCGAGGCGCAAATTGTTATTCCAGGCAGCGAGAGAAAGAACGAGAAGAAAGACGAAAGGGAATAAACCGTGGAAAGAGGAAAGGAAACGCGCGGGGCTGCAAGAGGAAGAAAGACTCGGGCCACGAGGGCGAACGACAAATAAAGTTCGACCGCAAACTGCACGAAATTGTCGGTGAGCCCAGATGGTCAGCTCCGGTGCGCCAACCGATGCCTACAAGATTATTCCTCGCTACCGACTACCACGACTCGCCGGCCAGGAGAAACAAGGGAACTCTGTGTTCGACTCCGCGACCGGATCCCACGACTTCTCACGTACCGGACGCTCGTAATGCCCCAAACGTACCGGCCGACACTCTTTTTGGATCGGCTCGCCGCCGCGGTGTTTCCATTCAAGAGCAGCAAAGTAGAATGGGACGCGGCACGCCGGCGGATAATTCAGAACGGATGACGGATCGCGACGGAGGAGAGCGAGGCGGCGCAGTTTCGTTCTTCCTGCGAAAGAGGAAGATGCTTCAACGCGTGGTGACTTTTCCTCCGAGATTTCTTCCAACATCTTTGCTTGTGGATGTAGAAGCGCGATGATCGTCCAACACGTTGCAGACCGAGAACGGAGTTGATACAGTGGCTTTCTGAAGAATAGTCAGAGAATGAGACCGAATGTGTAGTGACTAACGACCAATTTTGACGCAACAACGCGCACTCCAGTTGTCCATTAAGTTTCCGAAAGTTTCTCTCGTGAATTTTGCTTCTGCGACCTCTCGCGTATCTTTTCAAAGTGTTAATGTATCGTGAAAAGAGAATGAGACGAGTCGGGCGAATGATATTTTTCCACCTCTCGCAACAATGTTTTCACTAAAAAGGAACGAAACGAGAAGAATTATCGTTAAGCGTGCTACGCGACCGAAAAATCGTCGCGCTTAGTTAATTCTGTACCTTTCGCAACAGTGTAAGAGAATTTGACGAATCTAACACACCTTGGCGAGGATCGTTGTTCGCCAGATTCAACATCGGAGCAGCGAGGATCTCTTCAAATGTTGGATCGCAAAGGTCTGACCTGGCTATCGCGTCGTGCCTGTTCAGGATATCTGAAAACGTACCTGCTATCCGAATCTAGAAGCGGAAAGGCGGTTAATTACAATGAACAAGAACGATCGTGATATAACACCTTCACCGATTGCCCTTTCGTTCTGCTCGTGGAACATGGTGAAGCAGAGAGACGAAGAGAGCGAGAGAGAGGCAGAGAGAACAATAATTCCAATCTCCGCAGCACGAGTGGTGGGCTTATCTAATCAAAGTGTGGCAGCCCCGGAGGACGGAAATAGCGCGGCTTTTTTTCCTTCTCTCTAATAATGGGCACCTCCCTCCGCTCGTCTTACGTCCTCCTTCGCGTTGCGGTCTGCCAGCATTTCGACGATTTTTGCTCGAATCTTTTCTACTTTCCTCGTTAGCTCCCCGAGTTTTCCACCTTTGCGAAAGTTTGCCGCCTGAAAGTGTTCTTTTCTCCCTTCGTGGAAACTGTCCGTTTCTAATGTTGTCTTTACGGATCTTTTATTTTTTTCTTTCATGAAAGTCTGCTTCAATCGCGATCTCTGTAATTTCAATGAACGATTACTGGATATTATCGCTCGATAACGCGTGATTTCTCTCGATCTGTTCGGATCTATTCGCCCAGAGACGTGCTTTTTCAATCCGCCGATCGTACGATTTTAATATTTAACCGTGTTCTACTCCAATTATTTACGAATGAAAGTTGATTTCCTTTCCTTTCTTTTTTCCTTTTTCGAAACGTGTTTCGAATCACAGTTGCAACACTTGAGCCTGGGATGAACGTACACGGTCGTGAATTTCCGGATTTCTTTCTATGAGGGCACGGAAAATGATTTCGAGAGAAAGAAAGGGGGGAA
>KQ435711.1:1952263-1972518 GCA_001276565.1 Melipona quadrifasciata
TCGCGATGCTGTCACTCTCGCGCCCGTCATTGCATCCTTGTTATCGTCATCGTTTCGGTCCAGCGCAAAGTGGCTCGTTTCAGAACACCAAAAATCGCGCGTGTCGCGGTTCCTCTTTCTGGCTTTCGCTTTAAAATCGATTAGCCGCATCGATCGCGTTCGTGCACCACCGTTACGTTTGTCTTTCCGCTCTTACCGCGGCCGTTGGATGACAACGCTCATCGTTGATGGACCGGACAGCGGATACAAATTTTTTTCCTTTTTTTCTTTTTTCTTTTTTTTCCTTTTTTTTTTTTTTCCGACAATTGTAAATGCAACAACTCGGCGCAAAGCGCTCGTCTCGTTACTCCAGATGAAATTTTGTTCTATCATTCTGGGCGAACACACGGGCCATTCTTGGCAACGTTTTGGAATTTCTGCTTCGCTCGCGTCTCTTAGTTTCAAGTATAGTACAGTTTGTAGAAGCCGTAGGAAGATGAAAGGGGACAAACGACGGAAAGAGGGGGGGGGGGGGGGGGGGAGAAAGAAAAAGCGTGAAAAGTATCGGAAGCTGACCAAGTCGGTACCGTGTGCGACGATAGGAAGGGAATTCGCGCACGACACCCGAAGTGCCCCTTTCCCTCTATCGTCCGAGTCCATCGCATTTGGGGCTAATAATGCCGCACGGCCGATTTCCCCCACCCGATGGCCGGACCTGCGGTTAATACTCGATGATGGGAACGGTCATCTGCAGAGACAGGACACCCAGGCTGTGCATTCGCGAACGACGGACGGACAGACCGACAGACAAAACCGGGCCACGCGTATGTGCCACCTATATAACGTGCACCACATCGCCGGTTATTCAGCGCGACTCCGGGCTCGTTTCGGTGTGTCGGTGCGTTTCCAACGGTGCCGAGGATGAGATGAACGCCATCCCAAACCGCCCACACAACCATCCGAAACCACTCGAAACCGTCCGTTAATACTCGTGGCACCAGAGAGAGAGAGAGAGTGAGGGGGGGAGGGAGGAAGGGAGGGAGGGAGAGAGAGAGCAGCAGGAGGGAATCGGGCGTAGGGCTAGGTGTCTACTCACTCTCCAAGTGGGAGAGCTAGAAGCTGGGATGGAAAAGCGAAGGGTTCGGTGGAACGGGGACGAAGGTCCCGATTCCCGAGTCTCGCAACAGGATGTCTCTGCAATTGTCAAATAATTACTATCGGTGGTAATTTCAGCCGTGTCGATATAGACTGCGGTATATTACTAATTATAGGCACGAGGGTCCCGACGATGATGGAACGCCCGTTTCAACCTCTGGCAGCTCCTCTCTTTGATCCGGCGCTACCACCTCCCCCTCTTTCTTCCCGTTTACCACTCGGCGGAAGAAACGTCGTCCCTTCACGTGGCAGGTGATAATTGCGAACGTCTTACCAGTTTCTCGTTTTCTACTTTCAACGGTGATCTCATGTGTGCTATGGTTTATCCAGTTCTTTGCAGTTATTTCGTTTTATGTCATTGAAATATTCGCGTCGTTGGTCAATCCGATTTCAAACTCGGAGCTTCCGAATTCTCTGCCAAATTCCTGTCGACGAAGCGGCGATATCAACAGGGAGAATTGCAGAGAGATTAACAATTCATATAGGATTCTTCGTACTTTGTTTTGCTGTTAGAATACGTTGTTGGTTAATCCAATCTGACCAGACTTTGGCGATTGCGTTCGACTTGGTTTGACAGATTCTTAATACCTTGTACGAGGAAATTTCAAGTTCGACGCTTCCGAATTTTCCACCGAATTCCTTGGACGAATCGGCGATATCGAAAGGGGGGAATCGGAGCGGTGCGGTAGGATTCAATCAAATTAATAAGTCGCGGAAACAAAACCTCGATGATAGGAGGGTAGGTAGACTGGCCGGTCGCGGCTGGTACGAGGGTGGTTTGGTCAATCGTCGAAATTGAGTATTACGGATTATCGAGGAGAGATAGTGAACAAACAAACAAAAAAAAAAAAAAAAAAAAAAAAAAAAAACCAAAAAAAAAAAAAAAAAAAAAAAATACACACACCAAAAACTAGACAAAGGGATCGAAGGATTTCGGCGAGGGACATGTCCCTTTCGCTAATTGATTTCGGGGGATAGCGTGTCCGGTGTCAGGAGGTGGATGGAGCCTCACTGACCCTGCACTTCATGATGAAATCGAATGAAACATAGATGATGCTATCGACGAACGTGCAGCTCCAGCGCGAGCAGTCCAGCTCGTTAATTCATAAATGCATCGTACGATGCGTGGGGTGCAAAATGCATTTGTAGAACCGGATGAGTTTACCTGCTGGCCCGTAGGTAATCCTCGCTGGTAGACGTGTGCAAACGTCCTTGAAATCTGCGACTTGATCGACGTAAAAAACGGATTATTTAAAAAACTTCCGACCAATCAACCCTTTGGCAATCATTTATTAAAAGCTCAGTTCCCGTGATACGTGTAATTTTGCTCGTGGCTGGCACGATTTAATTTCTGCATTGGAGCTTCATCTATATCTTTCGAAGCAGTTTAACAACTGCGGTTTTCCGAACAGCGAATTAACGTGACGTGCAAACGGCAAAGAAGGTATTTAACATTTAATTTCTGGTTAATTTTTCGACTCTTTGTGCATCTTTGAAGAGCTTTCCAACAGAAAGATTTATCTATTCGATATTAACTACGCTTTGTGAGTATGATCTGAAAGTACACTCGGCAGCGGTGTATGGATTTCAGATCGTACTCCAAGTACAAGTATAAAGCTAGAATTTTTTAAAAGAATTTCAGGTATCTTACATTACACTTGATTGATATTGAACGTAAAGACATGCTAAGTGAAGGAAACAAAATGAAAAACAATACAAATGTTGCTTTTGAAATAGAAACTTTTGTACTCCGCTGTAGCTACTTATCATAAATCTATTTATTGGAAAGCTTCTCGATTAAGTTTTAAAGTAAAAGTTAATCGAAAGAACCAAGAATACGCTAAATTGACGAAATAAATAAATGAACTGAAAATTGGAAAAATTAAATAAAAGGTTAACGTTGTTCTTTCGTAACGAAGGTAAGAACATTTGAAAATTGGAAAAAATAAATAAAAGGTTAACGTTGTTCTTTCGTAACGAAGGTAAGAACATCGATCGAATTTGCTTGATTTTCGAGACATAGCCTCTTTCTCTCTGGCCGACGGACGATGATTTCTGATTAACGGCCAGTTGTTTCGGATGCTAGGTCGGGGCTACCGGCGGACATCGAGTAATGACTCTGGGGGCGGCGGGATGCGAGGGAACTCGCGAATGCGGAGGGTTTAAAAGCGAGAGACGAGTCAAGCGGGGTTGAAGCCAGTTGATGACGATGATGATTACAATAACCGTGCTTTTAGGGGGTTCGAAATCACGGTACATGCCTCTCTCGTGTAGATAATTTACTGGCTGCTTTTTCAACGACTTACAAAGCAAACTGCCACTGACGATGACACTCGAAACCTCAAAACTAACTGTTTCTATTGGCCCGTTTAATCAGTTGCCTCGTGCCTCGATCGTTTATCTTTGATCGAACCATTAGCTGACATGCTTTTTTAAATTTAGAGTCTTAAAAGAAGTTTACATTTACAAGTGTATGATGTTGATGTGAGATATTAGTTTCAAAGGTTTATTTTACGTTACTATAAATTTTAATCAAGTTAAAGTAAGAATTTAATGAAATAAGTATTCCTGAAGGAAAGAAGAGTCGAGAAAATAATTATTCAACGCACTCACCCCTGCCACTTCTCCCAACGAACCTCAGGTCGTTGAACTTGGCGACTTGGTTCTTCATCAAGGTAGTGGAATTCCTCAGTTCGGCGCAACAGTTCTCGTCGTTACCCGCTCGTACTGTCACCAGAGTTCCATCGACGACTTCGCCCAGTGCAACAACTTTGAACGCCACCGGAAGCGTCTTGTTGGACCGCCAGTGAGTTGGCAGTTGACTGCAGAGAAAATACGGTGATCCTGGAAGATATTACAGAAGCAATCAGCGTTTTTGCTGCAGAGACAGAGAGAAGATGGAATTATTTCCGAGAAGCAATTTGATTTTTATAACAAGTATCAATTTGCGTATTCTTTTCAAATTAACATTCGGAAAAAGATTATATTTTATAATTGCATAAAAATTTTCAAGTTCTTACATTTTAATTCGTCTGATTCCACTTTCGTACACTTACACAAACACAAGTATCATTCATTTCTCACGAAATACAACGAACGTTGGAAATTTAACGTGATCATCCTTTTCTAACTTTTCTTAAAATATAATATACGTTACTTCCTTCGCTACAAATCCATCTAATAATATCATAATTTTTCTTCTTTGTATCTTAACTGCATACAGAAGTTTCGCAATCGATTGACCGTTTCGCAATTAAATTTTTATCAGAACGCGCTGCTTTCCCGTCCGTTCAAACGGAAAACGACGTTAAACGTTCTGGCCAATCAATGATCGCCTTTTGGAAGCCATGTTAAGTTTATAACTTCCGGCGAATAAAATGCGAAACTTGCATTGAAGAAGTCAAAAATTGTGCAATGCAAGAAACTTTTACTCGTATATTTTGCAAATAAATCATTTGAATATTCGGAATTTATAAATTTACAAAGTATCACCATTACGAATTTATGAAATATCTATGCCGAACAATTGTAAATCGCTCGTTCCAATTACTCTAGTCATTTTAATGTTACGGATGAAAGGAAGGTTGCACCATCGATACGTACATTTTCTACATTCGTCGACGTAACGACTCAAATTGCTAAAAATACTCTAATTAGCGATTTAACAGCTCAAACGCAAAGAGTAATACAAACCTGTTCGTACTAGTTCACCAGGGTGTTCAGCTTGTGCCTCGCCGACGAGTCTCTCGGTCCACCACAGCTCGCCGACGGCGGCACCCTCGCTCATCTCGCCACCTCCACCCCCGGCGTCGGCGTCGTCGGCCTGCTGGTACCTGGTGTTCACCCCCTGGAGAGGCGCCAGTGAGGGGCCGCACGGGCCGGCGCCTTCGTGGGATCCAACGGTGGCGTAATTTTCCCCGCAGCCCACAGAACCCACCGGTAGATGCATCCCATCGGCCAGTAGCCGCCCCTCGTCGCCCAAACACGCACCCTCCGCGCAAGACGTCGTGACTTCACTTGCCTCCTCGATCTATGCACACCACCGGAGCCCGCTACCTTCTTTCCCTGGCTGCTACCAGTAACTTCTCCTCCAGCAGCTGCTTTCCCGCTTCTGGTCCACGCGACGGCAATCCACGATACTCACCAACGGGTTCATCGTATCTCACAACACGTACGAACTATCCTCGGCGTGATACTTGACATTTCCCCAAACTCCATCATGGCAGCTCCTAGCTCGTTCGTTTCCCGCCAACGTCGTGGGCCATAACAACGCTACCGAATAACGACGCAACACCTCCGATAAGAAAAACTGTCTCTCCCCTGCTAATGCACTGTTCGTCCGCGAGGTGTCACTCCTTCGATTGGCGCACGATCTGTCGAAGATTCATTATCGATAAACGTATCAATCGATCTACATAATCACTCGTCAATGACGCAACACGTTTCTAACCGGACTCGAAGCTCCGACAGGTTACGACAGATACGACAGATATGTTCTTGTTCCGATAATACCGGTTGGTCCAACGACTGGAAAAGAAAGAACTTTCACTTTTTGAGACGGAGGTTCGATGTGGCGTCGGTGAACACGATCGTCGGTTCGCTTCGTTCATAAATTCGAGTAAACACAGCGCGCTGGAGCGAGGTGCGTCTGGAATGAGACACGATTACAGGAACGTCAGTCGCGGTCGACGGTGCGCGACGTAATGCCGGCGGCGCGGCTTCAGCCGCGTGTTCCGCGTAAGCGGCCCGGGACGGCCTAAGCCTTGCAATTCCAAAGCTCCCCACCGTCGACACCGTCCTCCCGCCTCGCCGCTGCGTTGCCATATCCCCACTGTCAGATCGCCCGCCCTCCGATCGTATGCACTCTGGTTCTCCGACCAGTGTTCGCGTTTTTACATTTCTGCGATTATTTATATACACATGTGCGTGTGCCAGCCTACTTCTCCGCCAGCGTCCGACGAATCTGTCACGCTGTTTCAGTACTCGGAAGTCGCGTCAGTCGTGGGAAATAATCATATCGATCGGTAAATGATTGGTCAATGATTTGACACGATGACGGGTATGTACGTGACGTTGGCATCTCGGAATTAAATTAGAGAATCGGTCACACTTTTTGTTTATTTCTCTCTTAGTATCATTCAGTTTAGTTTTTTGGACGAAGCACGTGCGATTTGACAGGATAGCAGTATGTTTACGATAATTGATCGCCACAAATTGTTGCAGTTCCTTGTAATAACGAATGAAAAATTGCGTTTAAATTTAAGGATGCAGGTATATTTATATACACGTCTATATGGGAAATGTTACTCGAAATAACTTGGGTTAACTCGAAATAATAGAACGCGTTAACATCAAATTTTGCATAAATCGCACAGACACGATGATAACGGATTTAAAATATTCGGAATTCGACTAAAAATACTCAAGTTAGCTCGTAGAAAGCTTTTGAAGACAATGCTCGTTTGTGTAGAAATCGAAAAATTTGGTACAACCTGCCAATAAGTATACAAATACGGAAAAAGAAAAATGCATCGAAGGTCACTCGATACCGTGAAAGGTAGGCAAATGCAGCGTGTTTCATAGCTGCTGCGAATTTACGGAAAATCCCATGTGTCATCGTAGTTGCTATCTATAATTGTATCCATTTGTAAACATATTTGCATATTCCAGTAAAGCCCGATTTTGCATCTAATCAAAGTCCGATTCGACCAATTATCGCCGATATATTTAAAACGTACAAATGGAATGACGTCAATGTAATATTCGTAGTTGGACTAATTCGTGGTAATTAGTCGCTTCTCTATAATCTTTTGGCTAGTTGTAACGCCGATAAGGAGGAAGCAGTATCGTCGAAATTCCTCGCGTTATCGTGTTATTTTCGAAAGCGAGCCAATCTTTCGGTACCCGCGATATCGTAATCGTACAGACTTGTTGGAGAGACTCTTATCCTCGTTTGAAATAATTGGTAGTCGAACAGCAGTCGGGGATTTTAGGAATTCATTCCTAGTATATAGCAGGATAATATCCGCATGCGTTATTACGAAAGATTCAGTTTTCCGGAATTCAAATGGCTGCCTTCCCACCTTAAACTTTATTCTTGTTTCAATGTTTTAAAATGAAACGGAATTCTGCGAAATTCAAACAGCGAACATCAACGTAACAACGTGGAACATTTCGATGTTTGCAGGTTGGAGAATATTAATATTGAAAAAAATCACGAAGAGGGTGATGTTTCTGTACAGGTTAGTAAATTAGGAATTTTTAATTTCAGTTGTTCTAATGTTATTTCAAAATAAATAAAATACTAAAGTATTCTGATTTCAGTGGATCAACGTCTGATGTAAGCATCTAACCAAATGTCTTATTCAAATAGAATCGTACAAAACTTGGATATCGAAAAGGGGCAAAACAACAAGGGACAGCATCTCCATTCTTGTTGCTTGAAATTCAAAGATAAGCAGCAAAGTAATAGACCAGCGAGGGTGAAAAAGGGTGACTTTTCCAGGTTAGCAAGGCCCAAGTAGCAATCCAATGTAGCAGCAAGGCGTAACAAGTGTCTGCGTGACGTCATGCGGCTTTCTGGAGGCGGAGCCTGTGATTGGGGAAGCAGGTGGGGGCGGTTTCACTCTCCCGCATCGTGGATCGCTTGCCCCACCCTCGGGATATTTCTTCCTTCGTACCACCGCCACCTTCAACCTCCTCCTTTTCGCCTCCGTGGCCTTTTTCTCTCTTTTTCGAACATTGTTCGGTGACCTCCCACCAGTCTGTACTTCGCCAGGTATGTAGGAAACTGTCTCCGATAGCCATTGCAAGCTGCAATCCAATTAAAATTTCGTAAAACTATCTTTGGCCTGTCAAACTTGCGTTTAGAAATTCAAGTACTCAGCTACTTTAGATAAAAGTAGATGTCAAATCGGATATCTGTAGTGTTTTTATAGTTCAATGAGGTGTCCAAGATGTCTGATCATCTGATCATCAACTTTCAGTGCAAGAACGCCAAAATTCCAGAAAATTATTAAACAGGCTGTTGCCTGGAGCAGCCTCTGTAGTCGATCCATAAAGTCAAACGATCAAGCCCGACGCGTCGATATTTGACGCGTAAGCTTGTAGAAGCTGGTAAGAATTTTCCCAGAAGACACCCAGGCGAAAAGGTATAAGGCGCTTTAAAGGTCTCCAACGGCGTGTTCCCGCAACGCTACCGTTTATTGCACTGTGGTTTGCTAAAGTGCAATCGAGGAAGCAAAATGCGGTTTCACTCGTTCGTGCGAGGCTCGCAGGAATGTAATTAACCCCTCGGAAGTGGCACGGTGCTTCGACCCGTGGCCGATTTTACCTGCGTTTTCTTATCTCTCTGTCTTTAAAAGCGAGAAGCGCAGTCGAGGGACAGCTCGCCGATCAGTTTTGTCAGTTCACGCCGATCCACCGCAAAAATCGGGCCTGCGTGTCGTGTCGTGAAACCGCAATTACTTACGCGAAAGACGCCGGTCGGATCTATCGCAGTTGTCACGTGTATTTATGATTCTTCGACCACGATGTATGTAATTCCGACTACTTTTCATTTGATTTCTCTACGAATTTAGCTACTTTCCTTCTGACGTTGTTTCTCTTTTGATCGAACGATTCGTTTCCTTTAACAAGATTGTAGCAATCGTATGGTGGTTTAACTCGCGATTAGGAGTTAGACCACTAGATAGAGTATATTGTTCTTTGCTTTATAAAGAAACGTGATTGACATTAATCGAGATGGGATTTTTTGGAGTTAACGTTTAGTAATATCGTTTTATTTTCATCTGTTTGCAAAATCTTCGAAATAACAGATTTTGAAGCTTCAAAAGCCACGAGATAAACGAGATAAATTAACGCGCGGAGGGAAAAGCAGAAACATTTTCTTTTTTTACGCTTTTTATCTGGATGGCAATATCACTTGGAAACGAGTCACTTCCAGCGCCACCGGAAGGGCTTTGTAAAACATGCTTATCGATAGCTCAATTCTCAGAAAAAAGTGTCTCGTTGTAGAAAGAATTTCTCCGTGATAGGTTCGGCAGTCGATGAATTTTTAACGCGACACGTTCGAACTCATTAATCATACAGGCAGATGTACTTTCATTAGCTTCGAAGTATCGCTTCAATAGGAAAAAGATATCAATACGACAAATATTCAAACAAATAATGATAACGATGTGAGAATGTTTAAATTTTATCATTTTACGAGGAAATTTTATTTGCATTTCAAATCTCGTCTCGAGGAAGGAGTCGCGTAACTAACAAAGAAGGGATGTAAGTTAATTTGCCTTTTGCGCAAAAGCCAAGCTAATGAGCTATAAATAAGGGAGAAATACTTACAGCAAGTGGACAGCCGCACTTACTGACCCTTCGTAATTAAAATCCCGCCCTAAATCAGGACTAGGGATGCGATTAGACAACCTTTCTCCCTCTCTTCCGTAAAACCCAAAGCTGCGACCCTTAGCTCCTTCGTCCCTTAGTACCTGCGAGGTACTGTTCCCCCCTTCTTATGTTCACGCGTTTTCTCGTATCGTTTGCTCATTCGTATTAATTTAGCTTATTCGACATCTTCCAATGGAAGAACTTTTGTAAAGACTTTCATAAATTCAACACTGATTCTATTAGATTCGTTGCGAGGTTCCCTCAGACTTTGCTTGATTCCCCAAAACTATTACATTACAATCTTAACTCACCGATACTATTAATCAGTGAATCATTAAACATGAAATCCGGGAATATGGAAAACAGTCGTAAGCAGCAATGAAAATTAATCACTCAAGAAATCCCTCAGTTGAAACAATTCGTTTCTCGTTTTTTTTTTTTTAAAGAACAAAAACCTAGTACAGGATAGAACTTTGAAATTTCGTTGCCTTTATAAACTTTACTTAAAAGAGATGGAAACTCGTCATAACGATACATTTAATAAAGTTTAAAATTATCGTGATTCGACGATAATTGTCTCATGGTACTGGCAAGTATTTCCATTAGATGAAACAAGCAAAAGTGGTAGGCCTTCGTGACCATGCGAAACAATCCATGCCGTTTCCGTTTCCGTCGATGCAATTCCGCTTCCGTTAATCCAATTGCAAAGCGTGCAGCTAATAATACTCGTTGGGGTGGCCAGGCGATTATACGAAGGGGATGCAGCCAAGGAATATAACAAGCCTGTGAAAGAGGGTGGTCGATTTACAAGATAAATTATCGTGCGATTGTCATTATCGTGATATTTTTTTAATTTCGTCGACATCTGCCCTTTTTCATAGTTATCATTATCAGTTGTTATTCTCTTGTGCATTGAATAAAATTTAAGAAATACGAAGGAAATTTAACTCTACCTTTACACTCTGGAGCTTTTACATGTACATTTAATTTTTCTTATAAGCTAAATTATAAAAAAGTTTAATTCATTTAAGTCAAACGTTTAAAAAAGTTCAAAAAAGTCATGAACTAGGAAATTTACTGGAAATTTTGTCGGTACGATTAATTGAAATTTCTGATTTGATTTCAGCGTAAATTGAACCAAATTTGATACTTGAAGACAGACAGTAAGAGGATAGAAATTAACTAGACGGAGAAGAAATAACGCAAAGGGAAGTGATAATTATAGGTAGGACAAGCCGCGAAATCTCGAATTCTGCCGTATAAAACGAATGAAGGGGTAGAGCAAGGCACACACACGTACCATTATCTTCTACCCTTGTGCCCCTTCTGGCTAGCCATACTTTCCTCGACCACCGACGTAGATATGTACGTCTACCCTTGTATAGTCCGTTAATAAGCTTAATAAACCTCCTGTGCGACTACCTCTCTCTAGTGTCCACTGTATTCTAGAGGATACAGGGATGGCTCTTGATTCTCGGTCTTCGGTAAATTGTGTTTGGTATTCCGACCATCCGTCCCCGCACAATGTCCTTGTGGAAAGTATTTTATACAACAGCAGTGAAAGGATTATTTTTCGGCTGTATTTTCATCAACGGTTTCATTTTGTCAAAAAACTGAAATTTTCATCAATGACTTTATCTCATTTTGTCGATGAATGGAATCTACATTATGTATATTTTTAAGTGGATATTTTATTTCAAGAGCATAGAGAAAGAGCACTATATGTGAATCTTCGATCTGAGAAAATTCTACGTTACTGATGTGTCGATATTTAATATTCTTATTCAAGAATTAGAATACATCATGGTAATATGCTGCTTTTCAATTTCGATTTTCTCTATTTTAAACTCTGTAATATAGAAATAAGTTGAATTTGTAAAACTTAGGAAGAAATAGGAAATAGGCTGCTATTTCCATTTGCATACTATAATTTTATAAACTTTCCAGAACAAAACAAGTTTGATCTAAAAAGTGTTAAAAGTACCGCACAAATTCTTAAAAAAATAAGACATTTTCAATTTTGATATCTTCATTCTGAACTTCACAAATGAATTTAAAAAAGATTAGATGTTCTCTGCAATATGTATTCCTTGAAATACTTTCAAGGTTCAGTTGCAAATTTCGTTCAAGTTGCTAGATTTCTACTCAGCAAATCAAACATAGTTAGTGAATGTACGTGCAAACACGTATGTAAAACTAAAGTATAAGTAGTTTGATTATAGAGGATAATAAATGATGGAACTAGATTGTGGAAATTTATTGCTTGTACCTCCCTGCGTTACCAGAACGTTTACCAGTGTAAGCCTGGTGTGGTCCAGCTTTGAGAACATCAAAAGGACAACACAGATTTGAGACGTACCCTTCCTACCCTGTACTGGTGAGCTTCATTCTGTTTGGGAAAACGAGCTTTCCCACTCGTTTCGACAAAGGGATTGAGAAGCGTAAATTAAGAACGTTCAAACAGGGCATTAAACGAATTTGATTTTATTTGGAACTGGATTGTATTATACATGTATTAAGTAGGATCAATATCAACTAGGTTTTGAATTCATAAAAGAGATCTTTGGTATAAAGAAATAGTTAATTTGAAATATTCATTGATATTTTCTAGAGTGATATGTATGTTTAATAATAATAATTTCAAAATAATATTTATCAATCCAGATTATTGTATTATGTTATTGAAATTTAATTTATTAAGGCTATATTTGCTATATAATATATCTGAACGATACAATTATTGTGATTATAAATAATAGTACAAGTATAAGAATTTTTGTATAATTAATCAATCAATTCTATTTCATTAAATAAAATAAGCATATACGTAGATGTTAATTATAATGTGTGATTTACATTTATTACATTTATTGCTAAAATTGAGAACATTCTCGTAGGATTCCTTACAAACTCTGGTTGTGCACAGTTATGGCCCCCTCTCCCCCCTCCTCGCGAAATTAGGTGTGACGTCATCTTTTTCGCGGGGAGCTATTGTGCAACTGAAATTCGTGGCGTTTAGACGTATCGGTCCGTGTCGCTTTTATTAACCGTGTAATACGTCGTCCATCGTTGTCTTTCCATCATTTATCCACGCTACTACTGACTTCGTCTAATTAACGTACGTTTTAAATCAATAGTTGGTCGAATATTACTATTTATAGTTAAATTATCTCTTTCTCTGATTGTGTTTTTAGATCGTCACACACACTCGTAGTTCGTACTATGAGCTTCCAAAACGGCGTTTGACCTCGATCATTGTTCAATTCTTACATAATTCGTTCATTTTATATATCTATTTGATGGTTTTGATTTTCTTTTGCAGAGATAAGTGGTGATTGCGGAAGAAATTTCGGAACCATAGAGGGATTAACCAACGTCACGTTGGTTAACGACAAATCCATCTAGTTGTGGCAACATTTGACTTATTTTAACGAAGATAGAGGTATTTATACATTTATTTTCTTACATATTGAGCACTTGATGACATTTATTTGATATTTAATTCATATTCACATTCTTAATAAATAATTTTCGGAAATGTACGCCAATGGTTTATGTTCTGCGCATCGCGTCGTTTGAATACTGCGCAGACAATAAAAGTGCGCCATATTTGATTTGTTTGAAATCAAATATTTCAAAGCAGATATAGTATATTTGGTCTCTAAATGGTGGATATTCAAAATATAATTTTTACAAATCATTTGTGTCCCGAATATTCATAAATATTTGGCAATATCACGAAATATTTTACAGTGCGTAATAATATTTTAAATGTATTAATTAAATGTTTCATATGATAATTCTTAAATTTCAATTCCAGTATGATAATTCTTCATCTGTAATAAATAAATATATAATTTATTTATATTTTATATTTCGATTAATTCCATGTCATTTATTTTACATAAATTGTTATTAAATAAAAAATAGAATTTAATTCAAAATTTAACAATTTTAATTTAAAAAAGATTCTTGAACTGAGCATAGTCATACTATTAAAATTTTACGTTTAGTAAAAATCTATCTTTCATTATTTCAAATTTTAAAATTAATTAAAATTATATTTAAAAATAGAATAGATTATAATACGTTATGTTCTGTTACAGATTCCTTTCAGCCTTCATTTCTTTCATTCGACGATTCCTGTAGACTAATGGGCTTCATGATAACTTTTTTTAGACCACTCTTCTTAGATCATTGTCATGACAACATTCTTCGCATCTAATTGTGAGTCGCATGCTTTTCTGTTCCTCTAGTCACTCAATCATGTCGTAGGATGAAAGGTCCGAATCGACACGAGTGACTGGTTGTATTAGATAGAATTTTTGATGAGCATAGTGACCATGGCTATTTATTATAGCTGTGAGTAGTAACATTTTTTTGCTTGTGTTTTATTCATTAGTCCAGGATAGGTTTTCTTGCACATCGCGTTTTCTATTGTTAGTCACAATATAATAATAATTAACATATTATTACAATATTACAAGAATTTATAAGAATAATAATGTTTGACACGTATAATATCTGTGATTGAAAATTACAGAGAATATTCATTTATATAATTAAAATATATTCGATATGATTATTTGCGAAGATAAATAAACACACAATAAATAAAATATGAATATTCAATTAAGTGATGAATGTTACAATGATTATATTTGGGGATAGTCTAGTGAAGAAGACGGATATCATCCGACTTCGTTGCTAACATGGCAGTTTTAATTGGAATTAGTATATTACTAATAATATTTATTCGTATTTTGAATTTTCTAAATTCAATTTAAGTTATTAAAACTCGTTATTCGTCTAAAAATGTATCTAATTTTATGTGCAAGAAGACATTTCGCGACAGGTAGATTTCAGAATCAAAGCCGTGGTTTTGAATATTTCTTTTATTTTTAAAAATGTGCTTTGATAAAGAGATTGCCTGAGGATACTTCTATGAATATTCTACTTAGAGTACATTAAATATGATATGGTGTTCATTGAATCTTTGTTTCTTTTTCAATAAATATATTCATTGCTGATCATTTCAGTAATTTATTAAATTTTTGAAGTAGAGTTATTGAAAATTGAAATACAATGAGAAAATGTGGTTTCCTTAATCCGTTATAGAATTAACATAAAATAAGTATATTAATTCTCTTTTCAGCTCAGGATTTTCAGGTTTAATCCTTTCCATGTTCATTGCCAGGATCTCATTCACGTGTCCAGGTGCTACTTGGGTGGGAGAAAGGCAATAGATATGATGACCGTAGTTTATAAGCTTAATAATTTCTCAGCGACTGACGATGTGTTAGTGTATCGTGCACGACGCATTTTTCGCATGTGTGCATGATTAGGATGTGGAATTGCGTCGTTTTCACTATTAGTTCAGGCAATATGCAATAACTCTCAATTTCTTAATACTCATTTCAAATATCATGAATATTTGTACAATGTGTATGATGATGAATGTTTGAATAGAATTGAAATAGAAATAGAAACATATAAATATTTTATTCGAATAATAATACATATGCTGTTACCACATTTTACGCAATGGTCTCTAGCCATCGTCGGTCGATTTCAGGAAAATGGTACGTAAATTAGAGTGTGAATGTTGCGTGCAACACTCGGGTGTCGGAGGTGTCCCGAGACGTCCTCCCTAGTTTAGGTCGCGCCCGAGTGTATATGTGAGAACCGTGGAGCGAGTGGCTAATTCAGGATTAGTAACTTTATTCTTTTTAATTGTAGTGTTGTTAGTGTTGTGTCGTTGTGTTCTTATTTTCATACAGCTGGTACAGGTTTCTGAAATACTAATCTTGTAAAAAAGTCCAATAATTTTTACATATAATTTTTTTCGTATTTTTGATAATTAAGCAGATAGCAGCATATATGAAATACAAATAGTAGCGTATTGTGCTAAAAGTTATTTATAATATATAATATATTTTCTATTAAAATTTGGTTCGGTGTCCAACAGCTGAAAATATCGCGATGTTGTTTTACACTCAATCGGTAACGCTAGAAATACAGGCGAGGTATTTTTGTCTGTCCTAGAAGTGAGAGTCAAGTAGTACATTCGGCCTAGAGCCTGCAAAATGTTTGACAATGTATTGGGAGGTTTGTCTATTCCCGTCTGTATTAATACTTTTACAGTTTATAACTTTATTGATTAAATAAAAAATTAAATCTGAGCACTCCAGATGTTAGGAATCGAAATGATAATAATCCGAGAACAATGAAGAGATATTTGAAATCCAAAGTGAATTTAGATATAAATGTTATGTCATGAGATAACATTATGAGAATATAGAAATAGAAGCAATTTCAAAAAAAGTATCATTGGATTAATAGTATTAAACTTGTATTAAATTTCGAATTTCATCTTGTGAGGTTTCTCTATTTTAGTTTCATAATCACATTTAGTTTTCATTGCAAATATTCTTTACCTGATTCTCAATTAAATCTATTCTCAGATCGATAAAACAGAAAATGATGACATGATAAGTTAGAAAACAGGAAATGACCATGAAATAGGAAATCTTTGGATAGAGACAAAGCATATGAATAGACGTAGCCGCAGAATATTTTTTTTTTTGTCCTACGATTTCAAAATATTAGGATTAGTCTTTTTATCATTTTCATATCACATCCTGTCGTACCGATTCAGGCAGGTTTTGTACTATAGCACTACTAGTCATGAGAATTAAAATAAAAAAATGTGGTCAGTGTTGCCAGATTTGTTTCGAGAATTATTTATTAAATTGATCGTGGTGGTATTACATTGATGAAAAAATATAATGACTTCAAGCAGTGATTGATGGAAATTGGGATGAGAAATATATTATATATTGGATTATTTACATCTGTTTCTGGAAATGAAATCGAAGGTACAGTTAAGCTGACACGAATAGAGCATGCTTCGTTCGCGTCTTTGTCCCTCGATTTTTTGAATTTCGCGTTCGAACGTGTTTGCTCTTTTCTTTAATTTCTCTCATATTGTATTGAATGTTTGATAAAATTTATTTGACCTGATATTTTTAATATTTTATTAATAACTTTAATTCACTATATGAAAAATACCATCGTAATATCGTAAAACATGGATAAAGCTCCTTCTGATACCTAGTAGAATGATTTCGGTTAGTTATTAGCTTCACATTTCGGTATTGAAAATTGTCAACACTGTAACAGATTTCAAAAATCATATCTCTGATGCATTCACTACTTGATCGACTTTGATCGTCTTTGATGTAGTTTCCCAATTCACCGTTATTTAGGCATAGAGTGCGCTAAAAAACTACTGACGTTTAGTGCGTGCTATGTCGGTATTTCAGAGTACGGGACATGAAATCCCATAAGCACAGATGAGATACATATATGAATATGTCTTGTCTGTGCCATAAACGCGTGGCCTATTCACGTACCTGTCTGTCGGTGTTCGTGCTTTGACAGGCTCGTTCATACACGTACCTCGTCTGTGGCGGCAGACTGCAAACATCTGTTTGTACGATTGTTGGTATAGCAGATAGCTCTCTTGTGCTGTGTATCTTTTGATTTGCTACTGAGCGAAAATACTTTCATCATTGCTTCCGTTCGTATAGTTTTTGCTTCACCGTGTGATGTCGCTAGGAATTTCATCCGGTTCGTCACATACCGGAAGCTAATCTCAAACTATCCCAGAATTCCTACATTCTCATTTACTCTTATTTAAGCAATGAATAATATTCAATTTTTAATATTCATCGTTCTGCTTCAATCAATGCTTGAATAATAATAATTCTTCATTCGCCATCAAAAAACTGTCTTTACATCATTAGAATGCATCGAGATGATAAAAGTTTGTATCTAGTTCAACGCATTTCAAACAATAATAGCAGATCTTTTATTCTTTTTAATAGTTCTATTTCTTAATTATAACGATTCAATCAGTTTTTGTTTCAACATGTAGAACAATTCTACATTCATCAGTCTTGTAATAGAAATTTGAATAAAAATTGTTCTTTATATATCCAGTTAACCATCAAGCAGTCTTCTCCGTATCACTAACAATATACACTTAGATGACAATACATGCACCTCGGTGACCCAATAATAGTAGATTCGCAGAGCTGCAATACGTTCAATTTCTAATCGCAATAATTCATCAATTTTTACTTAGTCTGAAATATTCGAGTAACGATCACCAACCAATCACCAATCACCAGTCCACTACCCATCGGAATGACAAAGAAAATCCACGTTCAACGTCACACTGCAGTTGTTTCGTCGCAAGCAACAACAACAGACTCGTCGGTGGACACACCTACTGCAATTCCAGCGATCGCGGAGTTTTTCCTTTCTGTGGAGAGAGGCGCGCGTACTAAATCGCCGGATCTCTCTCCATCCTGTCCTCCCTCTGTTTCCCTCGCCGGGGGCATAAGCCACATTATACGATATCCGAGAAAATCGGGAGCACATCCTGGCCGAGGAATGCGCCGCTGAGCCCCGGGGCTAACAATGGGGGCCAGGTTTTGCGCCATTATGTCGCTGGGGGATCGCATTACCAGCCGATACGATCGCGCGCTTTCAGCAGCTTTCAGTTCCTATCTTTGGGATATCTTTTTCCTTCTCGGTGGAGCGCAGAACCCGGGCCGGAACCACTGAATTTCGCAACGGTCTTGAAATCGGGGGTAATTACGCAGATTTACCCTCTTCGCTCTTTTTTTCTCCGCGGCTTCTTTTCAAAAGTTCGCTTCTTCCCCGCCTCGCGCTCCACTTCGCTCATCCCTCGCCGATGCTTTTTGCGCTAGGGCGAAGCAGTATCAGCTGCGATCGTTGATCGATGCCAGGGGTGCGGTTGTAAATTAGAGATGTTGACGTAGATTCAAGGGTCTTAATAAAAGACTGCTTCGTGTTGGTACTTTGTTCGTGTTCAAGCGTGCGCTTGATAAGATCTGATTAACTCTGACGTGTTGGTATATTTTTGTAACAGTTTTTCTCTTCATTTCGATTATAGACTGAATAAACTGGTTTAATCCTTGGTTAGCGACGACTAACTTTTTGGAAGATCTCTTCGAAGGAGCTAGTCTTTTTAGAATAAAATTATGTTATTAACAATTTTGCTATTGGAATTTTCTCGTTCTTCCGCAGAATTTACGTGAAAACCGAATATTTTTAGGCTACTGCTCGTTGCTCTGGTTGAAGCACTCAATTCTTAAACAGATACACTGGCTCACAAAAGTATTTAAACACTCATTACACAGTGTGTCTATATTCTATATATTATATAGAAACATTTTGAAATTGCAGCTGCCCCGTAACAAAACACAACGCGATAATATTGATGAAATGTGAAACCGATCTGAAAATGCATATAGAAAGTACACATGTACGGTTATAAATTAGTACCTACGCGCTACAGATATATAACAAATGCATAAATAAATATTAAACGTTGGCCTTTTGTTTTCCGTTTAATCCGCCATTTTAATTGCAATAATTATAAAATTCTCTTCCAACTCTCCTCCCGGTCAGAACGTAACGACACGCAGCCATTGTAAGATATTAGGCGTGTTACAATGCAACAACTTGACACAGTACAATGTGATACTTTGGCGAGCCTGTACGTACGAACGAGCATTTCGGGAAGTTTCGATTCCTCTTGGCACTGTCAGATGGTGAAATTACTGCGAAGTCGGGTTAAATGTGCCTCTGTATTTCGCCGTTGTGGAAACGACATTATTGGGCGATACGATCGCGCGCGCTTTTAGCAGCTTTCAGATTTTATCGGTGTTATGCATGAATAGTCGATTTTTTTCGGCTCGCGAAACCATAGAGCAATTGGTTCGCAACCAGAGCGAAATACCGGAGAGCATGCCGATCAGTCAGCCCGTCTGTGTTTCCTCTGTTTTCCACCGTTTCAATATCGACACGGCCTCTCCCTCGTTCTCTCTCTCGTTCCACGTTCCATCTCGCTCCGATCTTTCGAAGGACTCGATAATCGCGCCAGAACGAAAGAGAAACTCTCTGTCTCTCTCTCTCTCTCTCTCCCTTTTTTTTCGCAGCAATTTTTCGTTTTCGATGGATCATCCTTCTTCGATCGTTCGACATGCGTTTCCACAGTTTTCGTTTGCTACTTTTTTTTCGGGCTTATACATTTTTTAACGATGTCCAAATGAAAACAGAGGAAGTTGATCTGCTAACTAGAGTTCTTCCATCCGATACTTTGGTAATTGATAACAGTTTAGGTTACGGATTTTTTCTTTTTCTCTTTTATAATTTCAATTTCTATTTGCTCGACGCTCATCCGCGCCAAATTTCCTTCTTTAAAGCCTGTATGTGTTTCCTCGATGTGTTGATATTAATATTAATCTCACGATTCGTAAAATTTCGGTAATAACATCAGCTCGCATTAGTTCAGCGGTGCGAGGATTTTCGGTCGTCGGTCTTCGCAGTTATCAAGTGAATTATAAACGAATCAGAAATTTTTACATAGAGAAAAAGCTCTACTTTTGTGAAAATAATTGCAGAAATTTTGCTCGCTCAGTACTGCGATCAGTTTCAAATATTTCACACGATTTATACTGCAATTTTTCCACTCGTGTGGAAAATATCCATTCAAAACTTTCTCATGAAAAAGAACCAGAAATCTTTAGTCAAGTCAGGGATTTAAGATTCGCCACAGTTTATCGTTGCTGTTTTTTTCTTTTTTTTTTCTTTAAGCACGAAAACGATAATGTGCCGGCAATTTAGCCGATGGTCGAAAA
>KQ435711.1:1975049-1990621 GCA_001276565.1 Melipona quadrifasciata
CAGACGTATGCAAATGGCTTTTGACCGAAACGAAGTAAGGCGGGATGAATTCAATTCCCTTGGATGAAGAGATACGCTTTTTATGGGTGTCACGTATGCTCTGGAAAAGTTCTAATCGATCGACAGCTCTATTTCAAACCGTCCATACAACGTGTGTACGTACGCGCGTGTCCCCGCCACACGTATTTAGATACGCGCACGTACAGAGAGAGAGAGAGAGAGAGAGAGAGTTGTTCGCCGACTACGTATCCGCGGGATCGTGTTTAGAACCCCCGGTACGAAGAGGAATCGAGTGATCTACTGCTTTTAGGTTGTGTTTACGCGACGATCAGCGCCGCCAATTTCCCCCAGAGTTTCCACGGAGAAAGCTTTCGAAATGGACGTGCAACAGCTGTTACCGTCACTCCTGATGGAAACTGGCACGCGTTACTCGTCTATGGAACGTTCGCGAGCACGTACGACGTATGCCTGCTACGAACGACAGTTATTGATTGTTGCACGGGCCTTGCGACGCCGGGTCTTACTTTGACTTCTCGTTACAACCCTCCATTAGCTGCTTCTTTTTTCTTTCTCTCCGCGTTATCGAGATTCGTTCATCGTTCCAACTGTTTCCTCTGTTCCTTGGTGATTGGGAGATACGGTCGGTGGCTTTGATCCTGGGAAATTTGGGAGTTTTTTCTCTTTTTTTTTCCTTTTTTTTTTTTTTTTTTTTTTTTTTTTTGGGGGGGGGAGAATGCCGTGCCCTTGTTGGGGTTTGCTAATAATTGGTTCTTTGAACATTTTGCGAATATCGGTAGCAGGTAGAATTGGCCATAAAATTAGTAAAGTCTGAAATCTAAAAATACGCAGTCCTGCATTTTTTTACTAAGTACGACAAGTATCTTTCCAGTTTGACTTTAAATTGTGACTTTAAAGTGTCGATGAAATTTCTGTCGCAAGACAGAAGAGTCGATACGTTGTTACCAAATCGCATCATTGGCGCCACTTTCTCAACCAGTTTCTGACAACACTCTGTTGGAACACTTTTCGAGACGTTCCTGGAAGAATTTTGAGACCTCTTTCATGAAAAAAGCGTGTTGTCTCGCGGCGTCTTCGTGTTTGAAAATTTAGAGCGGTCCGACTATCTTCTTCGACAAGTGTCCTTTCGGTATCAACGGAACTTGTCGAAACGTTAAAAAGGGCCCTTATAAAGAAGAAACTGTGAGACGCGCCCGCAGCGGTTAGCCTAAACGAGCGGCGACGAATCTAGAAACCGGATGCTGTTGTCGACCCTTGCTTGATGATTCGCAGATACTTTCGGGAACGGCGGACGGCCAACTGTTCACGACAGTTGCGACAACAGGGGCACGCGCGTCTTGCCGGAAGAGGCCCCCTGCGACTCTTATGTCACTCGGCGTCTCGGCTTTGAACCAATTAACTCAATAACCAGCTTTGACCATTTAGCACATTCTCGCTTCATCCAGTGTTATTGTTAATTTATCAAACATCTCTTTTTAGCTTTGATTTCCACCGTCTCGTTTGTTGATTCTTCTCAGTTTTTCACTCGATATCAGTACCCCGGTGCATCTTCGCAAAAATTACGATAAACTAATTTCTACAATCTAAGATACAGTCCTCTACAATTAGTACAATTCAATTCGTCCCCCTTCGAGTAAACGATTCGGTTAGAAAAGTTCCTTTAATCGTCGAAGCTAATTAAAACCATCGGATTCTGTCCGCCAAAATGTCGTCCGCGATATTACCCAACGTCCGTTGAAAAAGCCATCCTTTTATAAACCGTACGAAGAAACGTTCCGAATCGCGGCGATCGCATTCTTCGCGATTCGATTCGATGGTTTTACGATGACTGGCTTCGGTAAACAGGTAACGAAAGGATCCGTTTATTGTCCCGGCAGTGAGTAGCGATCAGGACGCGGCGTTTGTGGACCAGGGCCCAGCGTCGGGCCCCCCATCCTTGCCTTTTTCTCCTCTTCTTTTTTTTCTCCCTTTTTTTTTTTCTCTCCACCCTTGGTCCCTTTGACGTCTCACTCTCACGAGTTAGGCTTCGGTAGCCACGGCGTTGACACGCAGGGTGACAACATAAATATAATGTCACGCTTCTACGCTCGCCAATGGCGAACTTCTCGGGGAGATCCTCTTGTTCGGGAACCAGGTTCGGTTGGAAAGGTTTAGGGAGGAGGGGGGGATGGACTTCATTCATCGGCGAACACACGAAAGAACGATTTTTATGGGCCACGTGAAAAATGAGGTTAGCCGTTTATCGCGTTGGTCCTTCTTCCTCGATGTAGAGAAACGAGGTGGGAGTGCCTCTCAATATTTTGGCACTCCATGGGTCGAGGTGAGGTTGATGTATACGTTCAGCGTCTTTCGGGAAGGGAGGTTCGATTTTGGGTTTAGCGTAAAGCTGCGTCGTCGATTCGGTATTTTTGAAAATTTGATATTCAAACGAGTGTAAAAATTTCGATTTTAATTCAAGTTGTCATCAACGTGTGAATTGTTTTCTATCATACAATGTGCAAAATGATGATATTGAAAACGCTTTCTGTCGCGTTTAAAATTTCACAATGATCCAAATGCCGCAACATCGAACAAGTAAAATCAACTTTTATCCGGGTCTAGCTGTTTAATCGTGTCCCTTTCGATCTAGAATTTCCATAAATCGCACATCCAGAACAAAACATTCGGCACTACTTAATTGGAATCGCAATAACTTAATTTGACGAAACGCAGTGTGGTTCCATGCTCTTCGCAATGTCGTACCTCTCCTCTGTGAATCCTCGAAGACTGGCGGCAAAGAGATCGCAGCAGTCACGCGTGTCTTTGTCCTCTCCCCCTTTTCCACCATGCGAGCACTCGACGGGTATTATGGCGAAGGGAGAGGAGGGGGGGGGGAGGGTATGCGGTATGAAATCTGGTGAATGGTCCGAGGGCCCAATTATATATCCGGCCTATTTAAACTCGGCTCGGTGAAAGGTCGGAGTTTCTCTTTCGATTCCACGGGGGATCATTTCTGCCAGCAGCACAATGACATCCGTGACATCGTTTACTCGCACCCCCCGTGGTCTGCCACGGGGCCAATGGGCCCCATGCCGCACGGACGACACCCGTGACGAGACATCTTCATTACTCTGTGGCCATGAGGCCCACTTTAACTGGCCTTGCTGAGGGGAAAATGGAATTTTGGTTTCGCTGGTGTTTTGCACCTAGTGTTGCTACGTTTGTGCGTTTACGAGAGACTTTTGACAGTTATGATTCTGCGTCGGGTCGAAGTCAGTGCGTGAAACATTATTTAATGGAAACATTGGGACACGTTGTTAACTCCGAAAGTGTGCGCAAGAACGTTTTTTTTTTTCCGAATGTGAACTCGTATTTTATTAGGACAACTTTTTAGTTTCAATTGTACAGACATCGCTTGCAGACGATGACGTTTAAGAATAAGAACTTTTAGACATTCAATTTCGCACATCAATTTGCAAATGAGTTTCACATACTTGCACGAGTTACGGAATAATTGATCGTTCGATGTAAGTAAGCAGTTTCGAGAGCCACTCCGAAGACTTTGGCTAACAAAATGCTTTCGTTGAAAAAAAATTTGCAACAAATGGATGAGTAGAAGCCAGCTGCCATCGATACTCGAGCCGATAATAGACGAGCGTCGCCTATATAAATACAGAGCGTCCAGTTTCTAAAAAGCTGCGCTCGAGTTGCGTCGTTCTTTGCAGAAGCGTATCACCATGCTCGCGCAGCATCTCCGTTTTTTTCAAAACTTATATTGGTCAAGTTAGGTTTCGGTGATTTTTGAAACGGCGCCTTTACGAAATTCAAGCAACAGGAAATAGTTTATCAATTAACAGTGAAGAGAGCAAACTTTTATTCGTTTGAGAAGGAAAAATCTTTCAAATCTTACGAAACGTAACGTTTATAAATTTGCAAAATTTCAAATTATGACAAATCTCAAAATTTGTCAGTCAGTTCGAAACTCAAAGATCGGAATTATTTCTTATCATTTCTTAACGACATTCTATTGGAGAACATTTTCGACAACGTGGAATTATGCGTTCAAAATGTTTTGAGCATCTAATTTTTAGGAAAGAGCACGTTTCGTTTCACGGTATTCATTAATTCTGTTTCGGTACAAATTCAACGACTGATAACATTATCGATCACAAACACTTTTTTCTTCGCCATTCTGCAAACGATCGACACCATCAAATATCAAAATTTTTATCACAGATACGTATTTACAAGAGTTTTGAATCCGAATGTGGACTCAGGAGCACGGATTGAGTAGAGGAGGGCAGGGAAGAGAGAGAGAGAGGGGGGGGGGGGTTAAAGGCGACACACAAAGAGAGTTCGTGGTGCGGTGCCTTGGTGGCCACGGGTGTGGTACAGCTTCCTCCGTAACGAGGGCCAACCTTTATGACCCGTAAAGATACGCGCCGTCCAGTTTAGCTTCCCCTTGCTCCCGGACGTCCCTCTCGACGGTATTGCACCCCTCGAAATTGCGCGCGATAGCCATACGAGACCGGCGTGACGTTGAACTCACGTAGGGATATTTTCGACCCCTTGGAGATGGCGAAATCTCCAACCGAGTCTCTCCATGTCTAACCAACCCTCTCTCGATCGACCGCACTCTCTTCTATAGTCTCTCTCTCTCTCTCTCTCTCTCTCTCTCTCTCTCTCTCTGTAACCAAGCATCGAGAATTCTCCTGGGGACAGTTTTATAATGCCAGCCGTGATTGTGCGTGATTGTTCGAATAGAGTCGGCTTCGGCTACGAGAAAGGATTTTATTTCTGCTTTCAGGGTTTTCCTTTAATCCAGGTCCACGCTGAAAGGTAAAATGGAATTATCGGGTTGACTAACGAAAAAAGTCTTTGCTTGTTTGTTGCTTTCTCTCGTGTATCGGTAGAGCCGAGTTTCCACCCGGTTTCAATGGAGAAAAGGGATGTTTGTCGGAGATTTGATATTTCTTTGGCAAGATGATAGGGTTCGTATTGGTTTATGGGATCATTTTTATTAGGTTGTTTAACGTATTTGGGTTTTCTTTCTTGTGAGTATAAAACGATATACGTATATTACACATAAGCGATGGGGATCAAGTTTAAATTACGAAGGAATTGATTGACAACGAAAATAATTTCCCGATTACGAAACACTTTGCAATTAATAACAATAATAGTGGTCATCTTCGTTCGGAAAAGGCAATCTTACAATCAGCTACGCGTTTTAGGAAAACTGCAATCATCGTTGGTACACGTTCCATTTCTACTTGATAGACATTAAACCGATCTGAAACCTTGTTAAACGACGAATCAAGACGTTTTCCACTAACGAAGATGTAAATTACAGTAAAAATGACACCAAAAATCATCACCCTTCGCAAAAGACACCTTAGTTGGTTGGTTGAGAACAACACCGGTGTCTATAACGCGCCCTACGAGAAAGTTTAGCGAGACAGGGAAGCAGTAACTTCCCAATTTGCCGGTGAAGTATTAGCAATTTTTTCCTTGCGGGACGCACGGGAGGCGCTGAGAAAATTAGGGTTGCTGCATTGGTATGGGAGCTAGATCTGGCTGATGAAAGGGTGTAGCGGGGTGTGTGGCTCTGCGAGAGCAATCGTGAATCAAAATTAGCCGCTCTTGTACAGAAGGGAAAGGGAAAAGAGCGAAAGAGAGGAAAGAGGAAGAGAGAGAGAGAGAGAGAGAGAGAGAGAGAGAGAGAGAGAGAGAGTTGAGTGTCGAAGGTTCGCGAGGTCGAAGGGTGCTGGCGCAGAGTTTCCAGTTCATGGTAGAGCGACTCACCCTCTTTGACCCTGTTTCCACGTCGTCGCATTCTCGTCTTTCCTACGTCCAGCCCGAAATTACAGGGCTGCAAGGCGATGTAAATCCCGATGCATCGATAGGAAATGGATCCCCCGTCTAGGAAACGATGCACGGAGCTTGATTACCTCGCTCCTCCCGTTTTTACCAGTCCACTTGTATTTCTCATCGTCGCGCGAATTTAACCGTCTTCGTGTTTGCCCGCCGGCGGAAAATATGCCGCTTGAAAAAATTAGAAAGTCGTTTCTTGCGCCTTTTGTTTAACACTTGTGTCTGCTCGGCATTGTACGTAACGCGAATCTGAGACGACGTATTGTCGTTCGTTCGCAGGATATATTCTAATCTCTCTCGAATGTAAAACCTAATTTTGACGGAGTGAGTTTTTTGTATTGAGTTTCTCAACGTTCCGTTTCTAACTCTTTTCGATTAATTTACGTTACAACATCTTGCGTCTGCAGTTTTGCGAAATTCAAAAGAATCCAAGCCTTTTCGATATTTCGTCGCTCCTCGAGGAATAAAAAACTTCTCGACGACAATACACGCGTCTCCATCGGAGATCGTCACGATCTCCTAAACCTGTCGTCCCCCAGGAAGCGGAAACCTAACTCTCGCCTCCTCGGTCGTCTAATTAACAAATTATTCAGCAAGCTCGGCTATGGACGGCAGAGCAGTAGCTGGAATTCCTCGAGGTAGGCGAGAAGTATCGGAGCGTTAAGTCGAGACGCATTAATTGGAGGATGTGATCTCTGATCGTTAGTCGAAAAATCCGTTTATCCGCCGCTACACCGTGCTTCCTGTTGTGCAGAAACGAGTTCCTTCTTTTTTCTCCCCCCCCTCCCTGGCGTGCCGCCGCCCGCCCCCCTTCCCCGCGCCCCTCGCGCCGCCTGACAGCGGGTGACGGGAATATTCCAGCGTCAAATACATCCGTGCTGTTGTACGCGCGCACACGCGCGTGCACCGAAACAATCCACCCCCGACACGCAACGCCGAATGTCCACCCCCCGTGTCTGTACGCTGGCTCGGCGTCACGCAGACCAGCAACAGGGCTACGTGGTGGTACATACACGGGAAGCAACGCCGGTGGGAAACACTGGGAGGGGGGGATGGCGAAGGGGGTGGCTTGGAGCGGAGGTATTGAAATTAGCCGACCGGTCGCTAGTGATGGCCGTTCGATCCTCTCTGTATCGCGAGTTCAAGTAATTTAGCGAGTTCTCTCCACGCTCAAGTAATTTACCTCTCGAGCCCGGGTACAGCATCACCGGCCCCCCCTGCCCCCTCCTGCCCCCCTTAGCTTTCAATGTTACTTTAATTGGAAAATTCTTGCTGATCTTGCGAACATCGGCCTCGCCAGGCCAGCGAGGATGGTTGTTTCAGCTCGCTGGCCCGTTTCTGACTAATCGACCCCCAAATTTTTCGCTCAGGCGTGACAAACTCCGCGGTTTTCGGGGTTTCTTGCGACTAGCGGATGGACACAGATGTGAGTAACTCGGTTGTTTCGCTGAATTTGAGTTATCAATTATCAGTTTTGGAGGCATCAGTTTTCGACAGTATCTTGTTTCAATTGCGTTCTTCGATATTTCTCGTTCTTTTTGGTATTGTACGTGTACCTGGAACTACTTGTACTAAAGTGAGAGACGCACCATGCGAAAGTATCTGAAGAATATAAATTTTCATTCAGTTTACAGAAAACTTACTTGGATTCCCAGAAATAAATCCATATCTGATGAATTTTTCTCTCTGGCTTGTGAAGATATTGCGACAAATGATACATGGAAGAGTCTTCTTTCTCTTTCATTCATGCACTTGGCCACTAAAACTCATTCGACTTGCTACAAATACCTGCGTCAGAGTAAATCTGGACAATTTCCCATCCAAAAGTTACAAATTCTCAGAGGGAAAATGGAGAAAAAGAACGAAGCGAAAAATCGTTGCGATCCGCAGCGGAAAGTGCGTCGCAGCCTATGAAATTCTGACGGGGGATAACAAAACGGATCGGCAGCAATTTTCGCGTTAGAGCGAACCAGGTGATTCGAGGCTCGTCGAGGCCATCGCTACCGGTAGGTCGGCCGTGTGTGCCGTGAACGTGCTCATCGATGGTGGCAGGGATCGGGATCCGAGAGGCCTTGCATATATTCACACCGAATTAAGTCACCAACACACCGGCTACTCGGCTGGCCACACTCTTTGTGCATCGGGCAGCCCTTTCACGCACGCAGTGTCGTCCTCGGCGTTGACCAGCCCGCCGGATCCGCGCGTGTATTGCGCGCGAGCAATCCTCTACGTGTGTAGAAGAACGCGAAGCGACGCGGGCGCGGCCAGGAGGGTGGCATGTTTGAATTTGGATGGTGGTGGTCTGGCTTTGGCTGGAGAGAGCAGTCACTGACGGAGAAAACTGGACGAAGATAGAGAACGAAGGAGAGCGAGAGAGGATCGCGCGTGTGTCGCATGGTTTACTTTAAAACGTTCATTGTGGTGTATTTCCTTTCTAGCGGGGATGATATGAGGCTGCCGGGATTTCGATGCTCTCCACCCTGTCTAACCACGGATTTCTACATCGATTCGCTGCTCAGATTTCTGTTTCGCGCATTCTGTTCCCGTTCGAGCCTTTTACTTACGCGTCGAAGTGGAAATGTGACTGCTAATGAAACGAAGCGATCGAGACTGCCGGTGAAAAGTTGCTTCGGAGTGTTTGGTTTGGAAAATTCCTCGGAGAATTTTCATAGATTTCTATGGTTTCACAGTTTCGTAGATTTACAACTTACAGTTTGGATAGCTTTTTGTAAGTCTCTTTGCGGTATTTAGCTCAGGATTTTTTCAAATTTATTCGACGGGATGTAATAAAATGGAAGTGGTCTCCAAGCCAAATGAAATCGTCGATGTCAGAAAAAGAATTTCCTGTGATATTAGATTTAATTAATTTCTCTTCGATTCACCGATACGATTAAAATTAATAATTTAAAAATGAAACGAAACAACCGACACATTCATAGGAATTAATCGGTTTCACAGAATCAGCCAATTTTTCCTCTTATTTCATACCGATCCATTCTCAACGCTCAAATATATATCATACCTAAAGGTATCAGAAAAGAAAAAGCGTTCTGGCAGCTGGCTTCACGCATCACGTCGCGCATTCTAATCCACGTATTAGACCAGATTACTCGTTCAGCATCGCTGTAGTGTTCTCCCCAAGGCCGTTTCCCGTCCCGTCAGTTTTCGCCAGATAGACGAAGATAAGATATTCGAGGACAGCTTCTTTAAATACCCATTAAATATCCACCGAAACTTTCGTTTTTCTTTTAAAACGAAATTCTCGTTTAAAACGCAGTAAAACGGTCAAAGTCGAGAAAAATGTTGTGGTCCTAGCACGACCCGCCAGTAAATCAGAAAAAAGAATGAAAAAACGAACTTCTTTCGGTTTATTTCTTTATGGAGGGTCGTGAAAAAATGTTCCAGATTCGAGAATGACCGAGGCCAAAAAACTGCCCTGTTTTGGTCAAAAATTAGTGCGGGCCAGTCCCTAAAGTGAGACACAAACGCGAAAAATGTTTTCCGAGGCGGCAGAAAAAAGGAAAAAAAAAGAGGCCAGAGCTATTAAAGTATACGACGCCGTTGTCAAAAACAAACCGCCGTCAGCCGGACCCTTGATCTACAAACGTCGAAAACTGTATCCCGCTTTTTGGGTTCTCGTTTCCCGTTTTTCGCCATTCAGTTGCATGCGCACTGAAAAAGCGGCCTTGTAAAAGCATAAAAATCGACTATAATGCCGGGCACTGTTAACCGAAACTGGGTCATTGCCACCTAAGAAAACTTTTTGACCTTTTTTTTTATTCCCGAGGTTGCTCGTAAAGAAAACGCTCGTAAAGAAAACGTTTACCGTTACCTAGCCTACATCGACCTCCTCGTCTTCGTTATTTCTTGCAATTGTCTGTCATTTTTCTTGTCGTTTTTAACATTGTTAGTGCAAGCTTGTTGCTCTGCTTTTTTAGTAGAATTTTTCGACTAATTCGAAAGGACGGATCATCATCGTCCGTACCGCCCAGTAGTTACATCGATCAACTTGAAAATTTGAAATCTTTGCTTCCTGAAACATGCATACTTATTGTTACATTTCAATCGATGTGATAATTAAATACGCGAGATATCTTTTCAACAGTATAAATGCTTCGAGTAACGTTTCATCAGTTCTGTGTCCATTACAAATTTCCCATGAACAGCTTTCCGCGTGTGACACTTGTCAATGAAAATATTCCCGACGTTCATCAATTTATTTATTTCAAAAACTATACGCGTCGCAGAGCGATTTCCTAGGAATGGATCGATCGCCGGTAACCTTAAAACAGTCGGTACCTGAACGATACCTGAACGCCTCGAGCACAGGGCGTGAAGCGGTAAAAAGTCGTAGGAAGTTGGTATAACGGGTTCGAAGCGACCCACATGCACCGCGTCGGAAGGAAAAGAACGGAGGACGAAGAAAAGGAAAAAGAAGAAAAGAAAAACGGTACTTTGTTAGCCGTTTTTCGTAAAAAAAAAAAAAAAAAAAAAAAAAAAAAAAAACCTTTTTGTCATCTTCGGGAAAATTCCATCCAGTTGACTTTTTCGCCGCTAAGCCTTTCCTAGTAATAAAGTTAATTGAAACCTCGACAGCCGGCTGAGAAATGGCAAGGAGAGGCTGCGGTCGAGGAAGCAGTAAAAAAGGGAAAAAGCGCGCTAGCCGAGAACCGCCGAACACTCTCCGCAGAGGGTCAATATAACCCTTAAGAGTCAAGAACGCGTTGGAAGGGGTGAGACTCGGCATAAATTCATAAAACACCGCTACGTGTTATTGTAAAACGTGGCTCGCACCCCCCCCCCTTGCTTCACCCATCCCGAGTATTTTCGCTCGTCCCAAATACCCGTGGAGAAAGAAACGGTAAAAATTGCAAGTGTCGAGGAGAAGATCCGAAATGAAAGGGATGAGAAAAAACGGGACACTGTTACACGGAAAAACCGTTGTCCTTTTTTTCTCTTCTCGACAGCGAGAGACTGTAAATCTTGCACCGGAGGATCTCCGGCGAAATCGCGGAGATTTTTTGGATCGGTCGAAAGAACGAATTTTTTCTCACACGGACGGACATCCTCGCCCGGATGAATATCATTTCGTCGCACCGTGTACGAAAAAGTGGAAAATCGTCGGTGGGGATGTTTCGTTCGAAGGGGTTTCCGCCGAGAGAGAGTTTGTGAAATGCGCGCCTGTTGGACAGATTGGCGAAAGACGAAAATATGAATGAAAAGGGTTCAGGAGCGGGTTTCGAACGAGTTGTGCCTCATTTGGCCAATAATACAACAGACTTGACTGCAGACGAAATCGTAAATTTCCGCGAACCTGTTATGCGCGTCCCGGACCCCCCGCTAGCGACTCTTCCCTGAACAGTGGTCCGCGATACTGGATAATTTACAAGGACAAATGGGTTTTCTGGGAACGAGAGCAAGGGTTGTACCTCGAGACGGTACCTCTTGCTCTTCTCAATTAACGAAGTATACCTTCATTGATCTATTATCAGTCCGAGTTGCAGATGCCTTTGCAGTTTTGTGAACCCTTCTTTTTGATTCTTCTCCGAGATGCCTTCGCCAAGATACCCTTTTGGTATCCCTTTGTATTGCAAATGTTAGGTAGAAAGGTACTTTTGACATTCCCTCAGCGTGTTCACTGCAAGGTACAACGTGTCGTAAAATAGTTTCCAAGGAAGCTGTTGAATTGTTTATAGTAAAATTAACTAGTAAAAATTACATCAACTATATTGCTATGCTTGAATTTTACTAATTTCGGATCGAACAAGATTGATTAATCAACGGAAGATTATTACACGTACGAAAATAAATGAGAGTAAAATCCTCTCCGTAAGATCGTTCATTTTTAAGGAAATTAAGTTTGAAAATTTGCCGGGTATCTACTAAGACTGTTCGCAATTCAACATTGTTCACACTCCATTTTCTCGTAAAGAGAAGCCTCGAACAGAAAACTTTCCGAGTTAGAAGAATTGTGAATTTGAATAAAAATATGAAAAATAGCAAGAACACTTACTTAGTGTAAAATGTAAATCTGACTAATTTAAATACGGTATAAAATGCAATGAGAAATACAACAGCGAAAAGTAATTGAACGTAGTAATAGAAGCTCGAAAGTCACCAATCATTTGCCAAATTTGGCTTGCTCATTTTCGCGCTGTGAAACACTCGTTTGTTGAAAAGAGAGAGAGAGAGAGAAAAAAAAGAAAAAAAATCTAGCACAACAGTTCATCGAATGCCACAGCAGTAAAAGTTACAATATCTCGGTAGCGTTGAAACTAAAACTAGAATCGGTAACCAGATCTTGCTGCGGCAAATAAACCGTGCGCAATAAATCACCGGAAAACAATGCTGGTCGCAATTTTCTCCAAGCGATACCTCGTTTCTGTCAATATTTTCCTCGAGTTGTGGATTCCGCAACTTTTACGGCGGGCTACATGTTTCTCCTACCCGTTCGCCGACCGGTTGAATCGCCCCGACGTTGGATCATTACGATTTGCGACGCGTCTCCATTGTACCAGCAATGGCCAGTTTCTGTCGTTGCGTAACTGTCAGAGCGAGGGCATTATCGATAGACGAGAAAACCACCGCTCCGAGGTGGTCTCCAGCCGAATGCAAATAGAATGCGAATTGCCCGTTGCCGGTTTAAGAGAGACATTCGACGATAGCAGAGTGCCGCTCAAAAGAAGAGGCGTTACCGATTCCGGCAAGGGTTTCTCCATGGTGTTGTTACCTTTAGTGGCAATCGAACGAGGGAACTCTCCCGCACGGTAGTCCAGTTTCCTGGCCAGTTCGGAATATCGGTCGCTCTCGTAAAACTTCAGTTCACTTCACGAAGAATGGAAAAGCTTCCGTTTTGCGGAGCCTGAAGGAGCCGGAAAAGAGAAAACAACCGGTGGAAACGGTTGCTCGTACGGCATTGGCACAACCCGATTTTTCGGAATCTGGCGATTGGTACTGGTACTTACTTGGAGCATGAATTTCCCCAGAGCTCTGTCCGATCTCTTAAAAAGTCTAGGACAGACGTCGATTTAGTGGAACTAAATGCTTATAAATAATGAATTTTTTTTTTGGGTAGTTTGAGCTCTACAGATTTAGCCTTTCGGAGTTTAATAATATATTCTTTTAAATCGGTAGTGAATTTTCATCGCAAAAGCTCCTATATCAACTCGTGGGAAGTTTACACAAAGTATATTCTTCAAATTCCACAATGTAAAACAAAACTATAGAAACAACGATACAATTACTTAAATATTCAGCCGTTTAACCAAATCCAGAGTAAACCTAAATCTAAATTCAAAGTCTAGAGATTCCCCAACCATCCGCCCCCGTATATTTTTACAAAGTGTTACAAACTTCCGGCCACCACCCCCGGCAAAAAGAAAAGGAAAAAGAGAGAGAGAAGAGAAAAAATCACTTGAAATATTCGTCGATATCAGAATCGGGTAGGCAATTAGCCTAGAAATCGAATCTGTCGAAGCGAAGAACGATCGGGTCGATAGGTGGGTATCGGTGTTTTCCACGGTGTCAGAACCGCGTCTCGTCCCCTATCGAACAATCTCCTTCGACGCCAGCTACGAGAAGAGCGACAGAGGGGCGGTTGACGGGCGGGCGGGGGTGGTATCCAGAGGCGGTAATACTTGACTGACGGTTTTATTTGAAGTCAGCTCGAATTACGAGATCGATGGACGCAGTTAGCAGCGAGAGAGGCACCGAGGGTGAAAAGCTCAGGTCGAAGGAGATTTAATACGATCAGCAGCAGCGCACGCGGCAGTATCCGTCTACGCCACCCTTCACCACCCGCCACCATCACCACCACCACCACCATCACCACCATCCTCCCCTTTTGCACAACGTTCTGGCGTTCTGGACTTCATCGTCCAGGTGCCTCGTTGTCATGCACTCCCTTGTACCGTGTACCGTATCGATGGGGTGTGGGCGTGCGGAGGGGGAAGGAGCGGGTATCGGAAAGGGGTGTCAGGGGTTATGTCGCAGGCCGCGCGGACGTTCATTAGCGGCTGAACCAGGGTGGATCTCGGAATTCGTGTAGCGAAGGCCTCTGGCGCGCGGCTGGGAGGTGGAAACGAGCGCACGAGAGCAAGGAACGAGAGGAAGTTGGACGAGGAGGTGGAGTACACTCCACTCGACGGAGAGTTAATCCATGTGTGAAATTCGAGCGACCTCTGACCCCCTACAAGTGCCTCTCTTTCTCGTTTTCTCACTTGGCCCGCTACTATCGTCCCGCTCGCGCTCGCTCGTTCTTTTCCAACCTCGTGTTTCTCTCTCCCTCTCGCTGTCTTTCTTTTTCGTTTTTCCGTCTGATTCTACTAGCCGTGCGCTCTACGATCGTGGCTGACTCGCGCGCGCGTCTCCTCTTTGTCGGCCGATCGGCGTGGCGGAGGAATGCTTTCTCGTGCAAAATCTGTGCCGACTTTTTCCCTCGGACACTGATAAATTAAGTTGGAACATTTTTGCCGGAACGAACTTCTTGCTGGATGATGGATCGAGGCCAGGGGTGCAGAAAATCTGGGACCGACCGGGCGAATCGGAATATCGGTTCGCTAATTTTTGTGAGCGCAATGTTTCTTTTTTTTCATCGAAAACTTCAAGGGGTATCGTGCGTTCGAAGATGAATTTTGAAAGATTTTTTTCGTTTACGCATAATTTGTTGAAATCTTGAAGTTTTCAGGATTGTCAAAGATTGAATTCTGGACCTAAAGATCGATTCGACTCTTTGATCTAATTGTAAATTTTAATCCTAACTGTCGATACGATCTCAAAAGGTTAACGCGTATTTTGAAAAAATTTTGCGTCAGCTGGTTCGTTTGAAGGAAAGTTTCGCCTTGATGTTCCAACTTGCTTCCCTAATAACAACGACAAAAGAGTCAATTGTCGCAAATTAAACGATCGAAGAAACGCGACGACTCGTGGACCATTTTTTTCCTCCCGTGGAAAACCGAAATGAATTTTCCTCGGAAACTGTGAAACTCCGAGGGACTCGCAACTACTTATAGCGTACAATGGGTCCAACAATGGACCCTGTTTCACACCGAGATCCGACCACCTCCGGCGTCTGTCCAGGGGTCTTCCGGCGTCCCCATAAACGCATCATGGATGCCACGGGGAAATTACGACTCTTCTTCGAGAATGGCTTTGCCGGTACGGATCTCGAGTGCGCGAAACACGATCAATCGCGATGACACGAACGACCGATCCTAACCGCGGGAAACCTTTGAACTCTCGCCGAATGTTTGACAAATTGCGAACCGAAGAACGTGAACGAGGAATTGTTCAGGAGATCAATGAAGATTCTTCGAAGCGCGATTTCTTTGATCCTCGGATCATTTACAATCGGAGGAATCCAGGCAACTGTGCATTCACCGTGCATTCTGAAGAATAATTTACCAACTGGTAGAATTTATCAAAAAGTTAAATCGACGAACTAACGTCTACAATGTTTTGGTAGCAATTTTCATCAAAATTGAGGAACAGTCGAGCAAAGATCCACTTTGTCAATCACTGAAGATCGCAAGACGCCGATCTCGAACTCTGACAATCATCGCGATCACGCCAACGTCGTCAATGATTCAATAACGAAAAGTATCAAAAGTTCACTCTCGAAGAGTCACCAATCTCCCATCTTCAGATCCTCAAAAGACGCCAAAGAAGGAACCCATCCTTCTGGAAACCTAACCGAATCTAAA
>KQ435711.1:2012778-2027618 GCA_001276565.1 Melipona quadrifasciata
GGGGGTTGACTACCTCTCCGAGAGGACAGCTACTAAGTACCCTCTTGCGCGACATTAAAAATGGCCGGCTGCTTTTGCACACGTTCTAGACGAAAGTCTCCCTTTCCAGCGATATCGCGTCCCTATTAGCTCTCTCTAATCGTCGATTTTCTTTTTCCCCGGGACTTCTTCGGCGCAGTATCGTGCGCCGGCTTTGAACGTCGACAGATCACCTGGCTGATGTTATTAAAGGGTGAAGTGCCCGGAGCGGGGAAGGAGGGGGCGGAGTGACATCCTGGTTTTTATTTTCATTCCCTTCCTGCGAACTTATCGCTTCATGGTTTCCACGCACGTTCGAACATATGGTTTCCGCCCGATCTTGGAAAGATCGCTTCTTGTTTCTTCAGGATTCTTTTTATTGTTGTTGGAGGGCGGGTTGTGTTTCTTTCTTTACCGTTGGATCACATGGAAAGGATTTGGTGGAAAGTTGGACTTGTGTTTGAGCTGGTATTTTGTTTATTGTAAGAAGCACGTGCAAGTGGAAGAATACATGAAAGAGACGTAAGAGAAGGTATATAAAATAAAAAATTCAGGAAAATGTGAAATTTGTTGCTTGGTTCTTAATCAGTGTGGATCTTGATATTGCGAATCTTAATTTGCGATTTTTCACAATCTTCAGAGATTGAAGATAATTACTAAATTCTACATTTTCGATAGTTTTTCGAATTATCATTTTCGTCCCGTCTCGTTCTTCTTTTTATCATTTTTAGGTTACTCTTTTGATTCCATATTGGTTCCAATGTTGATTTTAGCACGGAAATTACAATAATTGAGAAGTTATTTACATTTTATTAAAAACAGTCCATTAGGAATTTTTTATTAATTTCGTTTCGCTTTGGAGTTATACTTTTAAAAATTGGATACAGAATCGTATGTTTTACGGATCTATACGGAATTTCATATGAAAATCTGGTAATTCATGAATCGTATTACGTAAAAGAAGAAGCTCAACTATACTTACTTTATATATATATATATTTGATAATTAAACAATCCCGAATATTTGGGAGTGTCTCTAATGTCTTCGAAGATTAAGATTAAATTTAATTAAATTATAGAAACCTGCCAATTGGATAATGATATAAGCGACGTTTTATCATTTTTATCATTTATTATCACCGGATATTTATTCTGAAAACGATGATATTATGGCAGTAGTGCCGTGATATACCAAGTGACATTAACACACTCGTGCCAGTTATTGCAAAGTAAATTAACAAAAAAAAAAAGAAAAGAAAGTAACGTCGTCGAACAAACTTCAACTGAGGCATCTCGTGAAATTAATTTTCCACCCTTGAAAGAACAAACTCCGAAACAAAAATGTCGCCAAACAACGACCTCCGTTGTAACTTTCCAAATGGAAAAACGGAAAGAAAACAGTACGAAACATCGGTTTCTAGAGATCGGTTAACTGTCACGCGAGGGTGTATGTAGGGTAGCGCGGGTTATGCAAAGGAGCGCGAGTTAGAGAGAGGGAGAGAGAGAAAGAGACTTGGCCCCGGAGATATTACGTAGGTTCATTTCGACGGTGAATCGATTTGGCAAATTGGTCAATCGCTGAGGGGTCAAAATTTCAGTAGCGACTGGCAGGATAGGGTGACGACGGGAAGGTCCACGTAGAGGAAGAGGAGGAGGAGGAGGAGGAGGCGGCGGAAGGGGGAGTAGAGACGGTGTAAGGAAATTGTTCCGACGTGTCCACTTCCTCTCGGCCTGATGAGTTCCGTTTTGCCCCCTGGCTGGCGTGCCTCGCAAAAGAATCGAGCCTTCGACTCGCCCAGCCTCTGGATCGCACTTACCTCGCATGGAGCCCCGATCCATCGATTTATCGAGAGATTTCCACCGTTCTCCCGCACCGTTCCACCGTTCGATTAGCAATTTTTCTGAGGTGTACCCGTGGTGTACCCTCGATTCGACGACCTTCGCGTTTCGTTTTGACGAGCCTCCTGCCAGCTCGCGAGAGGGATTTTTAACGTGAAAATCATCAGCGCTTGAACCGTACTGCACGTCATTTGTAGTCGCGAGCAGATGACGATACATAATGGATGTGAATTACTCTGAGAGATTTCTCGACGACCATTGAAATTTATTTAATTCGATCCAGAATAATTTCTCCGAGATGTAGATGGTTTCAAGAAAGGTTTTAACTTCATAAAGGAAGTTTATAGGCGAACTTGAATAATTGTGTGCAACGTGTGAAGCTGCAATGCTTTGAAAAATATGATGACGATAGAAGAAACTTTCAAAGCCCAAGATGGCCCGCGATTATCATTAAGATGGATCTTAGAACGGCTATGAATTTTCAAAAGGTGGATACGCGATTCGAAACAGCGAGAAGTGTCAATTTTGATAATCTACTGATGAAATATCGATTGATCTAACATTCCAGGATTTTTTCGCTTCTACTCCTTTGATTTGTGCAGTAAAAATCGTCCTTTTAAACGGTGCAATGTGCTTTCGATTGGAAATTGATTAACGAACTACGTGTGTGTCAATTATTTTAACATTTCAATCAATTTTTAGCGACCCTATGTAAATTTTACTGAAGCGAAACAGATATTAATGGCGAATCGATAATTAAAATAAATTTAAATTATCTATTATGGAACTTTAAACTTCCAGGAAATTTGCTGTATTCAATGTTCGTATATTTCACGAAGAATCTGTAAAATTTTTTCGAGATGTCACCAATTGGCTATTTTTCTCATTTTGATATCTATCGGAAAGATCATCGTTTGTTCTGAAACTGGGAAAACGGAGTGATACTTTACAAAACGAAGAATCTAATATATCAATAATTGTGTTATCAAACTTTTATTATTTACGCCAAGTATTGTGTATAAAAATTTTCCCAACACAGCAAAAGTGTATGATATTTTTAGTATTAACACTGATCGTAGTACGTGCTCGTTGTTGGCACATGTTACTCATTTAATGTTAATTGCACAATAATTCTTGTTATTAATCTCAATTCTAATATAACCGACCAATTACCACGATCCAAAAATCAATTTTTAATTCGCTTGATGGTTACCGATCAAAGAGGATCACTGACAGTGCCAAGGAAAAGTTGTAAAAGATCGCAGACCGCGTTGATACTCTTCTTAATTCGTCGGCAAATTCGTTAGAAAATCGAGATACCAGAAGTGTGTAAAAATGAAAGGCGAAATTGAAATTCAGGAATCGACAGGAGAAATTGCTGGAATTTCAGCTTGGAGAGGTCTCTGGTTTCGGGAGCCCGGTTTTTAGGGTGAAAGAAAAAGGGAAAGGCTCCCGTTATAAAACAGAATCATAAAAATTTATACAGGCTTTCGCTATACAACGACCGCAACTTTTACCTCAAGGAGACCCACTTCGATATTGCCCGTCCTGTCTTGCCCGTCGCTTTTCACCATCGGTTTTAACGATCGGTCGTAGTCAAGCACATCTGCAACTGAAGTCTCCGAAGGGCTGTGTGACAGAAGGAACCCCATCGTAAATTCGATGATTAAAACGACTGTCCTCAATAAACACGACGGGACTCTCTCTCGTTGTAGAGAGTTACCAATTTCTAGGTCTTAAATACGGCCGGTAATTTTCGTCTATTTCGAGGGAAAACTGGCGCTGTCCATGTAATAACCTAAGTGCGGTTTCTTTCGGGAAATTTCTGCGGCTTATTGCCTTTTACCAGCGGCTGCAAGGCCAACTGCGTTTTCTTTCCAACAATGTTTTTGGAACTTTTCGTCGTCCGTCAACGAGGCAGAGAGGGAATTTGGAGTCGTTTATAGAGAATCTGTTGGTCCGAATTGAAACGCACTTTGTTTGACCGGAGGAGGAGGAGGAGGAGGAACCGAGGAACCGTGGAGGAAGTCGTAGAGGTACGTACGCGACGCGTTGACAAATTGCCGGGCAACCGGTATGGTAATCCGATAATAGAGAGCGCAGGTTGATTCGGGACTAACGAGATTAATTATCTTGTTTGATCTTGTGACACTGGCCCCGTTAATGCAGTCGCGCGTGCTCGCCCGGCTGGCTGGACTCTCTGCCTCCATGCACGGTGACTTGTGCCGTGCGCCTCCCCGCAGTCAGAGACGCTCGTTATGCCCTGTACTCGCTCGGTGATCTCGATGAAGTCGAACTCACTTTCGTTGTCGTCCCCTTCTCTCCCCCCCGCCTCTGGTTTCGCGTTTGATCGGCTTCCTTCTACGAGTTTTCGAAAGTTTTGCGATAGGAGCGAAAGACTGAACAGAGGATTTCTTGATGATAGGAGGGGAGGACGAATGAGGAACTGCTAAATTTCAGTGGATGATTTTTTTATTAACTCTTCTTATTTGTGACTTTTGCTAAGAGTAATTTTTAGTGGAAAATCGATAGATTCTCTTTGTCGTCTGTAATTTTTTTGAATGGAATTATTGTCTATTATCGTCAAGTTTGTGCTGAGATTCGTGAATTCTTTCACGTAAGATGTAATTCCTAGGGAATTGTTAGCGGAATGTTTAATCGGTCGACGAATGAATTAATTCTTTACCTGAATCGCAGCATTCATCGACGATGAAAATGAAATGCAAATTGTAACAGGGTTGTAGCAAGGTTTTAAACGAGTAATCGAATGTTTTGACGTTACAAATTGATCCCAATCTGTCAATTTCTTCCAATTTCTTCCGGCAACGTAATTTTCAAAATCCTACCAGATCCTACGGAATCGTCGAGTTCTTCTTGTTCCTCGTTTTCAAGAACGACAAAATTCCAACCAAAAACCTACGTTGCAAACAAGTCCAAGTGAAACCCGCAAAACCATGACTTGTAAATGTGCACCTTTGATTTATCACTGGAGAACCCTCGGTTATTTACAAGCTTCCCAAGCCTCTAACCCAAGCTAGTTAACCGGAGTAAAAGTTCGCACAAGATGCGACATTGGACAAGAAGAAGTACCTAGCTAACCTTTCGTCGGTCGGTAGCCTCGTCGATCGCAGTTGGACGAAGTTGGAGTTGTCGCTGATCTGGCAGCGTGCACCGCCGGCAGAAAATCGGCGGTTTCCGCGGAACGACGCGTCTTTTCAGCGGCACCCCGGTGGCAATCGGTCAAACAACCGTGTGGCCTGGAAATATGCTTGCACCCACCAGTTACTCTCTCCCTTTCCCCTGCACTTGCTTCTCTCTCTCTCTCTCTCTCTCTCTCTCTCTCTTCCTCCTCCCTCTCTCTGTCTGTCTCTTTCTCTCGCAGCTCGTTCGTGCGTGTACGCGTGTGTGTCTGTCTGTGCATGCACGTGTGTGGGTGTGTGTGTGTGCACACGAAACGAGTGCACGAACGTGCACGCAGCCCGGGCGCAGGTTCTCTTTAATCCGTGGCAGCGTGCCGTTGGCTGCGTTGCTTCCTGACGGATCGATAACCGATAACAACCGGGTCGAAGCATTGCCATGCAAAACAGCTCGTTAGGCGTCTCCTAAGGTATGGCGCGCGCGGCCCGCCTTTATCTCGAAAGACGCGAATCAACCGCCTGGAGATGTTGGTTGGCGCCTCTTCTCTCCCTTCCTCTTTGCTGCTTGTTCGCCGATGGTCGTCAAGGAACCAGGACGACGGTGACCCTCCACGGGAGAGAAGACGGGCTTATTATTCCCGCGGTCTCGTTCGAGGAGACTCATCCCCTCCTCCGGCCCCGGCCCGAGGACCTCGTGTAATCCTCGACACGTTTCGCGGAAACCGGAAGATGGAGGCAATTAGTGCTTTGCCTTTTTCCTACGGTTGTCCGCAGTAGTTTTCAAGCGTTTCGAATAAACGATTCAAAGGGAGGGATTGGTTTCTTTGGTAATCTTTTTATTCTTCTTCTTCTCTCTCTCTCTTTTTTTTTTTTTTTTATTCATTTGGTCAGGCTATTTGATAGGTTGACGACGGGCGGGGCTTTTAACGAACGGTCCTTGGGCGAGGACCCGAGTCACGAGGAGGGGAATTTCTTGCAAGTTTTGGTGTTTTTTGAACTACCGTTCAAGATTCTCCCCCTTTCTTTTTAACATTTTGAAATTCTTAATTTCGCGGTATCACGATCCGCAAGTGTCCAGCGATTTGCACAAGGATGAAACTTGAAATCTTGCAGGAAAAAGTAAAAAATCTCCATCTCGAACCTCTGTCAAGATCCAAGGCCTCGATCTCCTCGCGCGTCAAAGAGAAACCAACGTCGGAACGTCTCTCTAAAAATCCAGCGTGCCTCTCTTCGGCACTCGGCCGAAAAGAAATTCTTGGCGAGACGAAAGTGTAGAGAGAAGGCGGAACAAGGGGTACGGTGGCGAAGTATTCGAACGATTTCAGCGTGTCAACATACCGGAGGATCCTTCTCCTGGCGTCGTCGTCGTCGGCCGTGGCGTCGACGGCGGCGGCAGGATCGTGAGGACAGAGCTCGAGGGTCCTAGAGTTAGGCAATCAGCGTTGATGAGGGGGCCCTCAGGGGGTGAAGGGCTCGGACAATTAGTAACCGCCCCTCCCACCCTGCCGCCGCCCCCGCGTCTTCCCGCACCTTCGGCCTCCGATTCAACCGGTGAAGCCAGCCAACAACGCGGCGACCGCAGCCGCCACGCATGCGAAAGAGCCTGCTCGATGCCCGCCGAGAGAAAGCGAGACGAGGAGAGCGAGAGAGTGGCGGCGTTTACGTCTGTACGCCGCTTTGCGTAGATTACGCTCCTCTAAAGGGCTCTCCTCTTCGTTGCGCGCCCGGATAATGTCAGCACCGTATTGCCGACTATTGGCCGAGTTAAGAAGCGAATTGTCGAGCGGCGCGACACGCGCGATTGAGTTTTTGGTATATAGAGTAAAGCGGCGAGGCTCGAGTATCGAGCGTGTTTCGAGAAGACGTTATTGGACGGGGGAGGACGTGTGTAATGCTTCGGACAGAGTGGGAACGATTGTGTTTTATCATTATTAATCTTTCGACGACTTTGAAAATTTATTAACAAATATTCGAAGAGTTTTGCGCGATAAACAGAGGCTGGGTCCTGAACTTTCTAGCAATTGATCGACTTATGTAATGCCACGGCGCTATACGCATTAATTGTTATAAATATTAATTTTTTTTAATAAATTTCTGCGTTAATGGAAACGATTGTTTCAGATACAGTCTGTAGCAACTAGAACAGATCACATGTTTCATAAATAGAGCGTGAGCGTACGTATTCATGATGTATTACGAGAAAATACTACAGCGTAACCTTCAATTTTTAATGACCGCGTGTATTTTACGGATATAACCCAATGCTCGTGATCGTAAATTTTCGAAAAACGTCTATAGACGAGTCCAATAAATCTGACAATCGCGAGAATGTAAATTCGCATAAACCGAGATTACAGGCCGAGTCCTACAGAGACAGCTTGGAGAAATGTTCATCCCTGTTCATCAAGTGCGACGAACCGAAATCCCCGACATTGCCCGATTTTAAAACAACCGTGCGTACACGTCTCGCGACAGTTCTACGAGTTTCCTCGACGGCCGGGGGTATGTTCCGCCGATCCATTAGGAGGAGCCCCGGCGACTATCCAAGAGGCTCGTCAAACACCATCGTCCATTTCCGAGGGCTGGCTGCCGGTCGGCCGGCTGAAAAATCGCGAGGCGAGGAAGTCCGTCCCCGATGAAAGTCGATTATTCCGCCGGTGATTCGGGCGCTGATTTTTTTGTCCCTCTCCTCTGCTGCTGACTCAATTATTCGTCGCGATTCTTTGAGCAAACATTAGTTAGCAGCGCGAGCGGGCTGGCGCGCGCACGGATTGCCTCCGATCGGTTTGGCTCGGTTCGTGCGGCGACCCTTCATGGTTGCTTGCTTCTGTTGTCTACTCGTCAACGAACAGCCCCACGGCGACAGGGTGTTAACGCGGTTCTCATTTTCCTCCGACTTCCATCCCGTTCAATCTCCCAGAGGCGGATACGGCGTGGAAAATACTTTCTTTTACTTCTTTTGTTTATTCGTTCGTTTCGATTGGTCGCGAGGATCTTTGCGCATTTTCATTTGCTTAAAAAATCTATTTTCTTTCCTTTTTTTTTTTTGTTCGGGCAATAGCTTACGAATAGCCGTGCTTGTTTGAACTTTGCAAAATTGTAGAACGTAGGTGTCACGGTTGGAACGCAGTTAAAAGGAAAGAAAACAACGGGAAAAACTATAATTTTAGTTTTGTATTTATACTAGGAAATGAATATTTGTGTTTGCACGCGAAAGTTTCGTTTTAACGTTAAATTCATTTATGGAGACGCGAACCGTCCGCGAATCAAACTCGTCGCTCAAGAACATCTTTTGCTCGTTAAGTTTTATGGTAAATGCACTTTACGATGTCTGTAGTCCAATCGTGATATCTATTTCGAGTAAAATCGGGTTTCTTCCGAATTTCCGCAAGTATCTGTAAGTTTTTCAAACAACCATTTTTAATTTACCGATTCTGAAACAACGCACAAACCTCTTGTCTCGGATATTTGTCTAAAACATCCGATCTCATTGCGAAGTGCATTGATATATTACTGTGTAATTCGAATAAATTCTTGCAGCTTAAAAGTAATCTGTAGTTCATTCGTGTCTTCGCTCGGACGCTTGATTAAAACAATCCGCCTCACTGCGAGACAATTAACAAATAGACACTCCGTTACTCCAGACGAAACGAAATGCGCAAAAACCTCCACGAACAACTCTGTCACGATTCGGAATTCCTCGGAACCAAAATCCTCGCTCCGCCACTTGTATCAAACTATTTTTCATCCCTGAATCGCGCGTAAACTCCAAGCCCCCTCCGCCCCCCAAAAAAATCCGCTCTCGCAACGAAGGTTAAAGCGCGATAAAATAATAGCAGGAAAAAAAAAATGTCCGCACACTATCGAGATGATTCGGACTATAGTCTCTCCGCAAACATCGATCTCCGAAAACGACAAGCCCCGCTGGTTCGGGAATCCGAGTCGAATCCGAGCGCTCTCCCCCTCGCTTTTTAATATTCATCCCATTTTCCCGAGGCATTCGTTATCAGAGTCGATAACTCGGTCGATCGCTTTTCACCGTGGATTTCGATGGTTTTCTTCGGTTAAGAGAGAGAGAGAGAGTGTGAGTGGGAGGAGGGAGAGACACGCGTCAAGAATTATATTCCCCTGGCGAGGATTGAGTTATACCGTGTCACCGAGATTAACTGTCCTCGACTTTCATGCGCCGGCCTGACAAACGTATCCGGCCAACGATCGAGCCATAAAACGAAAACAACGCGGCGCCAGCGAAAAAAAAAAAGAGAAAGGAAAAAGGAAAATGACGAAAGAAAAAATGGAAAAAATGAAATGTAAAAACGGGGGGAAAAAAAAAACGAAATAGGAGAAACAAAAGGAGAAACCAGGCGGGTGTATACACGTAGGAATCTCTTGCGCTAGGTTATGTTTCACAGTGACACAGTGGCGGCGGCGGCGGCAATGGAGGCTTCGCCTATCGTAACGCGATATCCGGTGGAAATGTCGAATTTGAAGTATTCGTCCGCGGCGTCTGCCGCTCGGAAATTATCGGTGCCCCAAATTTCGCGACACCGCCTTTTGTCCAGCGTTCGAGCGATTAAGCTCGATTCACACCGGCGATCAGTCACGATCTCGGACTTTATCGGAGCAGTCACGCGTTCGACGGTGTCGAGTACGTTGCTGCTTTAAATCTCGAATAACGACGGGTCGAGAAAGTTTTCGACTATCTAATTATTTAATTCAGCAATCGCACCAGCGGTCAGCATCGATTGATCGATCGTTGTCGAGCTTTCTGCACAGTCGACAGATTTTCATCTCACTCGATCCAACCGCGTGTTGAATTGTGCAAACTCTCGGTAAAACGTTTCCAGAAACGGACAGTTGTTAATGGTGGGATTTCTCGTTCGCACATTTGGAGCCCAGGTTCGAGTAAGCGGATCCAATCAACGAGAGTCTGTTCCATCGGATGTTGTCTGAAAATTTGACTCAAATAAATAGAGTTCGTGCAGTGACAGGATCCAACCTCTGTCTCTCCGACCGCTGGTGCGAATCAGGCTTTACCCTTTCGCTCTGGCCAGGATTAGAGGAGGGCGACGAAAAAATGTGCACGGGGTGGAAAAAAAGTTCCGTTTGCTCTTTGACCAAGCGAGTTTTTCTGCCGAGCATCATCGAGAACGTGTGCCAACGCTCTCTTCGTGTTCTCGTTTCGTGAAAACGGCTCTCCATCCGGCGTCGAGCCGGAGAATGAGAGACACTGCCGCTCGTTCTCCTGGCCTATCGCTACTAATACAGATCTCACGCACTTCTCCCCTCGATATAAACCATTCTCTACCCTCGTGCACGCCGTATGGGAACCCGTACGTGCACAACGCAGGAACCTTCAACGACCACCGCCGAAACGGCCATTCAGATTTAAATCGCGACAAAAAGAATACGGGATCCCCCCCTCCGTGGTGGCAGCTTAGCACGTAACACGGTGTCGGGCCTCTTCCGCCGTTTCGTCGCGACCGCTGCGAGATATCTGGGATATCGGGTCTTCCTCTCTTTCGGGGTGTCTCTAGGCGTCTTTGTTCGCCGGTGAAGGCTTCTAGAGACATTTTTCACGTCCCTGTGAATTTTATGCTCTTGCACAAGGACTAATTGAAGGAGGAAATTGAAGGAAACTTTGATTTCTGTTACTGGTTGTATTGTAAGAAGTACTTCGTTTCGGATATATTTTATACATGTATTTCCTTTGTGCATTGTGAAAGTTGTCTGCGTTGTTCTCGAATTTTTCAGAAATGCGTTCATCGTCAGAACGTTGCGCGAATGTAAAAAAAAAAAAAAAAGAAAAAAAGAAAGAGAAACGTTGCAGCGTAATGCAACGTCGGCATCTCATTCGTGTATCTGAAAACAACGTTCTGACACTGTCACTGCGTCACTGATTTTAATGCATTTTTGAGAAATTTCGTTTTGCCGTTTGCTTTGCTTCAATGTTATTTCAAATTTATTTCATGTTGTAACGAACGCTTTACATTTCTCTATATTATGTACACTTTCTCCCGTCGGGGGTGTATCTATTACTTTTATAAAATAGACTTTTATAAAATATAGACGACGTAGCTTCAAATGAAACTTTAAACCAAAATTTTTCACTGAAACCGAGGTTTGAAGAGAAAAATGGCGTGTTGCGCTGCGATTGTAATTATTTTTGACAACTTAATTTTTGCTCAAGTTACACGTCAGATAGTAAGAAGCATCAGGATCCGCAAGTTTGATTTAAAGTTACGTCATTGTTAATAAGAAATGCTTCTAACGGAAATGGTATATCGTTCTCGGAAAGTGGAAATGAAATGTCATCAACAGCAACGAGGTGTCAAATTCCACCTGTAATTATCGTGGTTGATCTTTTTAAGTTAATTAATTCGTCGCTTCAGTTCACTTCCGCAGCTATCCTTTGTTCATTTCATGAACAACATGTAACTAAACTTAGACGCATTTAGTTTCCAACTAAATACGAGTAAGTTATGTGTACATATTGCTGACGAACTGAACAGAAGACAACCCCGCACTTTTTCAAAGTTACGTAGTTTTGGAGTTAAAAAGGCCAACTACTACGTAATTATGGGTGGAACTCGACACCTCGACACTGCTGTTGATAATGCTTCATTTTCTCTTCACGAATTGACTCTTCAAACGAAACAAACGTGTCCTTCTGCAATTGTAAGAATATCCTGAGTCTGATTTCGAAACGCAATTGAAATTTACTCAATGGTAATGTCATTAACAAAATAAATTTGTCCAGAATAAAATGCTCGACAGACTCCAAAATTTTTCCAGCGGGAGCTGAAATGCTTCTGTCAAGCTTAAGATGAAAGAAATTTGATTGAAGGTGAATTTTGATTGAAAGTTGACATAATTCACGTTGTTCTCGTACGTTTACATTAAATTTGATGCCTGATTCTTAAACGTTATCAAAACCTCTGTCTTGTCAGCTCTTTACATTTGTTTCTAAATGTAGTTCTGTTCGTAAGTTCGTGGGCAGATTTTCTTTCGCACACAGATGGTAGATGTACGTATACGGTGACATACGTACAGCTGACTTGCGAATTGAAAAATGGGGAGAACTATTCAAAGGAGAGAAAAGAACAGAAAAGAGGCAAACAGCGATATTGACACTATAAATCTGACACCGAATTTAATGTAAAGTAGTGTAAAGACGCGGAACGAACAATCGTTGAACCTGTTGGGAAGTCCTTAAATGAGAGTGATTCACGTGCCTTCCAACGTGAATTATGTAAAATATTTTCAAGCACATTTCCGCGTGAAAAATCCGGAACACGTCAAGATTTCCAAATAATTGGTGACTTGTTCCTGTCAATAAATATCATGTTTCTATTTATAATATTACCGTTGAATATGCTTCAGTCACATTTGAAAATCAAACCCTCTACGATTATTGTCCACAAACTATCTACAAGTATATACAAAAATTGTTATGTACACGTACAACACCTTGATAATTGACGCGTAATTGACACAGCAACGCGACCGTATTTCGTCAAACGCGCCAATTATCAAGACGCGTTCCCCGCCGTCCTCGTAAAACCGAAGACGCCGTAGACTCTGTCGACAACTCTGTCCCCCGACCTCTCCAAAATCGGGCAACAAAGTTCGAGCGGACAACCGAAAGAACGGAGATAACGGATTTAGAGTGGTGGACTAAAAAATAGGCAAAGCTTTGCAAGTGTTTTTTTTCATTGGCGTCGTTTAATCGCTGGCGAAAGAAGAAAAAAGTTCGCGCGCTGTACCTATTTTTCAAGATCTCTCCCGCCCCTCTGAAGAAGTGCAAAATAAAAAGGAAGAAAGAAAAGAAAAAGGGGGAGAGAGAGAGGTACCAGCTCTCTGAATCGGGAATCACGTTCAGCATCGATCACACGTTCTCTTCTCGCTCCGTAGAAGAGACTGTACATCTCGCAGTCATCTATATAATCACTAGCCTTCCTTTCCGGACTTGTATGTGTGCATCTTCGTTTTCGTCGGATCCTCGTCCTCCGCCGTTCGTTCTAGTAAGGCCTCCAAACTGGCTTGGTCGTTGAGGAGATCTTCGTCCCCGGGGACGGGGTCGTCCTCTTTGGCGTCAGTGGTCGCGAGATGAGCGCCGTTGGCGCTTTCGGTTCGTTCCTCGTGCCCTCGATTGTTTTCTTCGGCGGAATTCGCTCGGGGGACGAGGAGGAGGCGGTGATGGCGGACGATATCGGCGGCAGCGTGTTCAATCTGATTGGCACGAACGCGCTGCGCACCTCTTCGGGGGCTGACTCGCTTCCGGACTCGCTCGGGCTTTTCGGCGGCGTTCTGGACGGGCTGTTGGGGTTGGTGGCCGGCGTGGTGGTGCTGCTGCTGCTGGTTTTTGGCGGTAACGTCGCGTACTCGGTTGGATACTTAGCGTGGTCGAACGGGTACGCCGGCAGAACCGGCGGGGGGAACGCCGGTGGAAATAAATCTGGCGATGGTATCGGAATCGTTCCTGAGGACAGACGAAAGAAGAGACGGCGGCGGTTAGTTGTGATTTTTTCAACAGTCGAGGGTACGAAGAATCGGAAGGAAAGGTGGCGACTGGGGGTGGTTTTTAGAGAAATAGCCGAAGGAAGAAATCTTTACCGAGTGAATCAACGAAATTATATCCGTTTACAGCGATTCGACGGAACATTCGGATGATTTTGCAAGTGGAAAGATATCAAGTGAACGATTTGTGACAATTGTCGGTTGTCAGGCTTTGAGCAGCAAGACGCTCTCTCTCTCTCGAAAAAAAAAGAAACAAATTCACACGATAATATGAAATTCTGAAAGAAAGAAAAATGACGATTCTTCTTAATAACTGAACTGAGGAAGAAAGTCGTGATTTTTCGAGAAGCTGATGTATCTGCTGCGAAGGAAGATTTGGTGGGTGAAGGGAACTAAGTCGTATTGTTGTTGCGTAGATGGGGACGACGCATGGGGGTCGAAGGGGTCCGTTGTGGGAAAAGGGGACTCTGGCTCACCCTCGGTCCAGCCACGAGTATGAATCATCGGCAGGCGTCGCGGACTTTGGCGAAATCGATAACGCGAACTCGCTCTCGTCTGAACGCGTGTCCTCTTTCGAGGCTTCTTTTTTCCTTTCTCTCCTAGCCGGAGTCGGACCGATTCTTTCGGCCGTGTGCATTGTTGCCCTTTGATTGATTGCGATCCGGACGAGGATGAAGGGCTCTGATGGGAGCGATTAGGTACGTTCTGCGTGACTGGTATTTTTGATCGCACGACGATTCGTGCATGCGCGAGACTCGTGTGGGTTGTTAAGTTTCTCAATCCTCGCGTGGACAGAAAGAAATGATTACTCGACGAGAGTAACTATGTGCACGTGGCAAGAAATTCTTGGCAACTTTTCTTACATTTACACAAAACTCTCGTCGCGGTCAATATGTCAACGTTAGCAAGAATATGGCAAGAGGTGTACTTCTTCTTGTGATTGGTAACCGAGTCGATGAGAAAATAAAACTTTTTAAAAGGAAAATAAAAATATTCGCTACACGCGAGGATCCAGCGATTTTCATCGTTGAATTACTTGAATTTCGCTGAAGAAAGAAAATCGAGGCTTACCTTTGACGAACGCTGGATGAGGGAAGTGCCACGCGTGTCCTAAACACGCGACATCCACCCAAGGATTGAGCAGTCCAAGTCCAGGGAATGCGTGTCCGTATTGATAATCTGCGAACATTCAAGAAACGCGTTCCTTATAGTACGATCGAAGCTTTCGAAAATAGACGGAAGATACGTGCCTTCGAAGCGATTCCTCCGACTCTATAAATAACCATTGAACGATCAAGGTTCTCCAAGGCGCTAGCTGTATCACCT
>KQ435711.1:2040747-2062805 GCA_001276565.1 Melipona quadrifasciata
CGCGGATCTCGCCGACCTGGCTTCGCGGGGCGGAGGGCAGAGAGGGGGGGGGAGGTCGGTGTCGCCAAGTTTGTCAGCCGATAAAGGGAACCGGCGTACCCTCGTCTCGCGTGCCACCCCTTTTCTTCAGACTGATTGCTCGCTTGCGGCGCGAGCGGACTCCTCTCGCCGAGCGAGATTTCTGTTTTGGAAATTCAGAGGGTTCTCGCAGGCTTTGGCAAGGATATACATTTTCGATCGACGAAGGTTTAAAGACGTTGTATTTCACGTTTATTTCGGCAGACTCGAGTTAACATTTTAGGGAAGTTGTAAAAGTTGTGGAAACTTGGCTGACACTTGGGAAGAAAGTTATGGCTCTGGAATACTGTGGAATATTTTCGGGGCTTGTGTTTTGTGCGATGATTTACTCCACCGTAGAGCAAACAATGGAAGAAAGAATTTATAGTTTTCGAATTCTTACACCGACGAAAGGATTGATTTATTTCTTAGTAATTAAAGATCCGTTCTTCGAGATCGAGTGCACTTTCATTTTGTAAAATGTCCAGTAGATATTTAATCCTTCCAAGTGCGATTGTTTCGTCGTCTCCCTGAATGAAACATCATCCTTTTAAGACGTTGGTTGTCGTCGACGTTCGTCTAAATTCCAAAACGAAACTTCATCCCCGACGCGCGATAACGCGCGAGCCGTTAACCCAAAAAATTCCAAAGCAACAGAGTGTCAAAATCGACGTGAAAAATCCACCGAGGCGACGCGGCGGAAAAAAATTCGCGCGCGCGAAAGTACGCCGGATTGATTAAATAATAAGGTAAAAGCCGCTGTTATTATTCCCTCGTATCGCGCTAAAACACCGCCCTTTGATACCCATTATCACCGTCTGGTTACCTGCCATTAATACCCGATATCGATGCCTATTAGCCAACGCACCTAATAACCTACAACCAAACTATAATGCTCTCAGCGCGGCGGCAGTTCACGTGCCACATTCTCGGACCAAATGCCAGGCTCGCTTCCCAATAAACGTGTCCCCGTTGACTCTGGCGCCCCTCCTTTTCCCTTCGGCCAGCAGCCACTCTACCCCCTCTCGCCGCGCCGCGATCGCCCCTCCGTCGTCCTTAATTCGAGTCAAGATTACAAATTGATTCCGTAGCAGTCTGTGTATGAATCAGGCGTCACGTGTTCGGGACGCACCCCTCGCTTCGTGCGCCCTCTCCTCGCGCCACCCCCTCTCGTCCGATGGCCGCGCGCGTACACCTACACTAAATCTAAACCAGCCAGTGTTACACGCCGAGGGACGAGGCTTGTACCTACTACCCCGTTTCACACCCGCGTGTATCGTATTTACTGTACCGTCGATTCACCGACTTCGCTTCGCGCTGATGTTCTTCCTTCGGGGTTGCTTCCGAACAGTTTTGGAACAATAGTTTGGATACCGGTACGAAGAAGGGGGGGGGGGGGCGGTTGATTGCCATTCGCGTGTAGGATCCACGGGGTGGAAATTGATCAGAAAATTGTCTGTGATTCTTTCTTCTTTTTTGCTTCTTTAGAGTGGTAGATTGGTTTAGGATTAGAGGTGTGTAATGGTTTTCTGGGACGGTGATCTTTCGGGCGCGGCTTGCGTAGAATTGGTTTGGAGCTTTCTCTTGGGATTTTGTACATGACAGTAAAGATAATATTTGCGATTTTCTTAGAGTGGTAATTTGGATATTGGAAGTTTCTGGTTTGTCAATTAATGGCTGTCATTTTTATTGGAATAGATTTCTTTGGGATTTGAATCACAAAATTTGGAATTTGGGGATCGAGTTGGGGTATTGAAATTGGAGTGATGATTCGCGTAAAATTAACTTGTGGCTTCGTCAGATCTTTCTTATGCAATGGTAAGACTATCCCATTGATTAATTTTCTCGAGATTAGAATTGCAATCTCTTTGAGTTTGAACGTCTCTTTGTTTTTATGTCAATTGTGCAAGAGTGGAAGATTGATCGAGCAAACATTGACAAATATATATTCAGAATTATCACGTTCAACAACTTGATGAAATTCAGTCATTCGCAATAAGAAAAATAAACAGCTGTGTGAAAAAGATTGAAGAGAAAAGCCCACTTTCGTCTTCCGGATCGAAACGAAAATTTCGATGGGTCAGCTCTCGGAGAGAGTAACGCGTGTTTTTGAGATCTCGATGCGTGCGCGTTCGTCGCATGATCGATGCCCTGAGCTATTATTACTTGCAGCCCCTTACGTGGCATTGTTACAGACCCCACGCAGGCCTGATCGAGGGGGGGTACTGGCGGCAAAACGAGAGAAAGATGCGCGTGGAAAATCGCCGCTACGTGACAAATCGTAATTGAACAATTTCAGTTTGACACGCGCGGCGATTGGACGCTGTCGAACCTTGGCATCCGACGTTCACGGGTGTTCTCGTTGTTTCTTAATAAAACGAGAGAAGGCCAGCGTCTCTGTAGGCGCTTGTTAATCGAGAGGGTGGTGATCCGTAATTGATCAAGGGGTGAGCTTCGATTAGCTTCGGAGAGGAATTTAAATCGGATATATTGGAAATTAGCTCGACCTTGATTAGATAGTTTGACTGTAATTTTTATTTCAATCTTGGTACGTGTCGAATGTAACGAAAATGTTGGATTCATATTTATCATTTCGCCACGATTGCGAAAGAATTTCCTTTGTTTTTCAAATTTTGCCTTCATTATACACCACCTAATCAAAAATTTAGGATTTTACTTATGATGTTAATACTTATTGATTGATTGATTTATTTATTTGTGATACTGGCTTACGATATTTATATTTTTTAGAAAAATATACGAGGAGAATAATTTTTATCTAAAAACACAAGAGAGTGCTTCAAACTCTATACAGGACAATGAGATGAAAGGATTTTTTTTATTTCTCTTCAGATAAATTTAGAATTTTTAACGTATTTTCTTTTTTTCCTTTTTTTTTTTTCGTCGATAAGTCTCCAAAATATTCATCTATTTTTCCAATTTTCACACGTTTTTCATTACAAAATTCTGTACAATGACTTTTTCTGTACAATCTCGACAATTTAATAATTCTGAAAAGTGAAAACTTCATTTTCTGCCGGCTGTAATTAACTTTGAATATTTGTAAAAGTTTAGCAGATCAAAATAGCCGGAAAGAATTGAAAAGGGAAAATCTGTAGCGCTCGTTATTTTTAATAGCAAGCCAATCGAAACGATCGAAATGACAGAAGTTGCCAATTCCTCATCCCGCGTTCGTTTCTCGTAAATCTCTTTTCCTCCTCTTTGCATTTCAGTTTCTCGAGTACGAACTTCATGCTCGATGCTCGTCCATAGATTGTCGCGTTAAACGGCGATATAAACTGTCGAGCAAACGTTGTTGGCGCTTAGAAGCCCACCTCGTAACGAAATGGCCGTCGAAGACAATGTAATTCGGGATGGCTCATCAAGCTCGGATGAGACAGACTTGGAATCCCCTAACGCTATTACCTCATTAATGGACCTTCCTTCCATCGCTTTCCACGATATGGTGGTAACCCTTCGTCGGCCCCGTCGTCCCTTTAAGTTCTGCTGCTAAGTCCTAAGTAAGGTCACCAAGCAATTTCCGGTGGCCATCTTGGCTAACGGCCTCTCCTGTATTTCCTGAACGTGTCTCCAGAACTCGTGGCACATGATCACGTTCCCCTTTCGGCCGCTCGGTGATTTCTGAAGTTGGAGGTGACGTTCGACGAAAATCATACGTGGATCACTCTCGCAAGAAAGAGGTTTCACCTATGAAATTCGGTTTTCCGAAGTTTTAAGTTTTTATTTCTTTACATTTAATTTTCCACTATTGTGATTTCGGAGGATAGTCGTAGGGGATGATTGCGGATTTCTCTCGTTACTTCATCTTTGAAATTAAATATCTTTCCCAAATTTTTCGAGCTTCTTCCTACTTAATCTTCGATGACCAAACATGACCGTCGAGTGATATTTTAATTGGAAATTCAATTCTTCCCACCATTTGTCGTCGTTGTTTCAATTTTGAAAGTTGCCCTGGCACCGCGCGAATCTTGGAAATAAATTTTAATCCGTCGCAGTTTAAAAATAAATTTCAATTTATTTCCAAATTCCGGAATAAAGAGTTCGCCGGGTGTTTTAATTTAGAAACAAACAGCACGTGTGCGTTTCGCGTGAATTACGAGGAAAAAGAGAACGTTTCGTTCTTTTCGTAGAATTAAAACGTGGAAAGACGCAGAGATCTCAGAAAGAGGCGAGCACACGTAAGCAAACATCTCACAGACGAGAATTAGAAGTTCAACACGGAACGCTGGCCAATTTCTTTCGTAGCCAATCCCTCCTGTATTTTTTTCTCTCCAACTGATTTCCAGTTTCTCCACGGAAAATATCGGTGAAATCGGCGTGTCGTGCCGCTAATAGACTCGAACGGCTAAAAGAGAGGAGGGAAAAAACGAAGGAAAGAGAGGAAAAAAAATGGGAACACGACCAATAGAATTAATTGAATATCGGAGCAAATATTAATTAATTACATTCATTCGGGTGAAACGGGCTCGGCCGGAGGCAATCGCAGCTTGAAAGACACCGAAAAAAAAAAGAAGGGGGTTGTGGGGGGAGTGATAAAGGGGTGGATAGAGAGAGAAGTGAGAGGGAGAGAGAGAGAGAGAGAGAGAAGCGAGGTTGAAATCGGGGGCGTGGGTAAAAATTCGCGATCGAACTTGCGCGGCCTCGAGCGGGCGAACGCGGTGTTTTTCGCAAAAAGTAATGACGGTAGAGACGATAATAATCCGTTTAATTGGCGCACCGACCAAATCCAGGCACAATGGGATTAATTTGAACCAACAGCACTGTTCGCAGCGGTGGCCGCCGCCTCTCCGCCACGCATGATTTATTTTATTAGAGTAGCTGCGCTTCAATCAAACAGGCTGGCCATCATTAGAATCGCAAAATACGCCGCTCCGGAGACACTAATGAGACACGGATTAGCGGTCGCGAATTTCAACGGCGGGGAAAAAAAAGGAGAGAGAGAGAGAGAGAGAAGAGAAAGAAAATATCCTGCGTGTATATATGTATATGCGCGTGTGTTTGCTGTTCGATGATGAAACGAGGAAATGGCACTTGATTTTCTCTTCCCTTTTGTTTCCCGTCTCTCGTTTTTTCTTTTTCCCCCCCCCTTTTTTTTTTTTTTCAATTTTCGTTCAAGTTCCGTTATCAACGGACGAAAATAGAATTCTACGTGTAAAATTAACTTGATCCGTCGCACATCGTGGATGATGATTTTCACGTTGGTTGGTTTTACAAGACGGTCCTTTGTGAAGTTTGATTCCTCGCGGATAGACAAGTTTCTCGTTGATTTTGGAAAGTAGTGCTTGATAAAAATTAAATATCGGGATAATTGTCCGGAAAGTTCGTGGCGATTTCGAAGGAAAATTGAAACGCAGAGGGTTTGAATTTTAGTACGCACTTGTTAAATATTAAACTTAATTTATATTAAATCGGCGGGAACTTTCCGGACAACCCAGTACAAATGCCTGTTGATCTGAAATCTTTCAAACGTTTGGCTGCACATGCGAAAAATTTGCAATTTGCTACGCGATCGTTGCTAATCTTCCGTTACTGTGAAATTCTTTAAAATTATTTCAAATTGCTAGATGATGGAGACACAATTAATGCAACTGTACAAAGTATTTATTGATTCGCTGACTCGCAGAAGTGTGTTCCTGCTGTCCTCCCACAACTGCCTATGTTTCCAATATGTCAAATTGAGTAGAAACTGTCATAAAAGTTTAATAAAAACGTGAAAGTTCGATGGAAGCATCACGTGGCTCGATCCAGCGATCGAATGTCGTCGCAGATTCTCAGACGGAGACTTTCGGACGGACGCGAGTGTTAATTCCATTTTAACGCTCGTCTCCCTATACGGATCGGGAACTACCCTCTAAGACCGATGCATACTTCATGGCGTTTCACAGCCTCGAGTCTAAAGATTCCCTTGATTTATAATTTAACGCACGGGGCCCCTCTTTCCCGCTAATATCGATTGTCTACCGACTGCTTTAATCGTCTGCGAGAGCGTCTCGTACCCCTTCCTCTTCGATATTTCCTGCTTTCGCTTTCCCCGACTCTGCCACTTTTCTTCGAAGAAGCGTTCGCCTTTCTGACTTGCCACTTCTGTTGCCCTCGAATCGAATCGTTCTAAACATTTTGTCTGAATTTTTCTGGTCGAAACTTTGTGAATTTAACGGTGTTTGGTAAATTTGATTGATTTCGGCGTTATTTACCAAGCGCAGCACTAACCGTAGCAGATCGTACGGATCGTTTGGACAAGCGTGTCAACTTTCGGCAGATTGACGTGCAAATTATTTAAATTCAAACCGAAATTCAAAAATCGGGGCTTCGAAATTATTCCGAACAACATTTCCAGTGGCATCAATCCATCGAGGATCGAGCAATAATTTACCCAGCCAGTGAACATAATGACGAGGAAACACCTAGGAGAATTCCTGAATTAAGAAATTGAATTCCATAATATAAACTGAGATTACTTAAAAATACCAGAAAACCAGCTTTCTTGAAAGGCGAATTGAATTCAACAAGATTCCTTTTTCCCTCGTTTCTCCATGACGTTACGCCAATATCACAGAAGAGCCGAAGGAGTTTAGCACGCAAAGAGACCACATAAATTTACAAAACTGACCGTACTTTTTTCTTCTTCAAAGAACAAGTCGAAATCGCGATTACTCCGATATCTTCCTCCGTTCGACGGTCGTCTTTTCTTCTTTCGTTCGAACGCACCCTCGGCAAACAGCCGCGCGGAACTTCATCCCCCCTAATTCCTTGAGCATCAACTTTCAAGCCGGCAACCCACGAAACGCAAACACGATAATTCCCATATACGGATTCTTGCCTCTGCACAAAATTCTGATTGCTCGACAAACACGCACCGTGCCCCCTGGGTTGCCCCTCCGTGTCTCTAATACTCTCCGAGGGAATAGAAAGAAGAAGAAGAAAAAAAAAGAATCGTATGAAGAGGATGAGACACAGAGAAAAGCAGTCGACGACAGGATTACGAGAAAAGAAGAAACGATTACAGGGGAAAGAAGATGAACTGTCAGTCGTGTGAGAGAGAGAGAGAGAGAGAGCGTGGCAAACGTTTATCGAACGTTAGTCTCGTGGCGCGTCTCTATGGTGCACAGGCTGCTTCATGGTGCCCCGCAGATAAACGTTTGTGTGTGCAAACATAACCAGAAGGGATAGACTAGCGGCCAACCCCCGTGTCTCGTTGGCTAAAGGAAGAAAGAAAGAAAGAAAGAAGGGAAAGGAAAAAAATTATTCCCATGACATACCTCGACGCGGTCTTTGTGCTTTTTGACGTGTTAATCGTATAGGTCGTGCAACGGGGATGAATCGTCGTCTATCGGGGATGAATTATCCGGGAGAGTCGGAGAGGGGCAGGGAGGGGAGAGGGAAAAAGAAGAGAAGAGGAGCAGATGCGTGTGTGTCGTCTGGTTGGAGTCCCCGGAACACGCTCGTGGCCATTCGTTCGAAAATTCTCTCTCTCTCTCTCTCTCTTTCTCCGCTCTTCGCCAAACTTTTCCTCCCTTCTCGCTGTAACTGTGTCTGGAGTTCGTTGGCAGTTTCGAAAGATTCCGAGGCCTTGTTAGCGGGCGACTTTCTTCGGTTCTTGGCGAGAGGAATCTCGACGATTCCGACTCGAACGTGGCATAGAGAGATCGTTTTTAATTTTTCGCGAATTTTCATTTAGTTGCCGCCTGTTGTTTAGATTATTTTCCCAGTTCCATCGTCTATCATTATATTTTCCCTAGTTTTATTACCCCAGTTCGTTAGAATTAGACTCATTTCATCAGTTTTTATTTAAATTTAGCCCCTTTGTTATTATAATTAGTAATATTTATTGATTACATTTAGATTGTTTCAGTTTCTTAGAAGTACATCTATTTCATTCGTTGTTGATAATACTGCAGCGTATCCCTGACTTTGTAAACTGCAACTTCAGATGCCGAAGTGTATTTCAGTTGCTTTAATTCACACTGTTTTATTTATCGAAATTAATTCGCGTGCAAAAATTTCATTTTGAATATAGTTAGTATAGTTCTGTTTCGTGATGGTAGTCTTTTCTTCGAAAAGAAAAGGAAAACACAGATCTTTCAGACGCCTTCTGTTCTAAATGTTCGAATACTCTTCTCATAAACCCGTGACAGGAAAGAACAGAATCGCGCGGAATCACGAAGCAGAAAACTCGCGACGTTACAAGGACGCATTTGTTTGAATGAAAAGCGAATGAAAAACTCCGAAATAAATCCAACGTAACATAAAATCGCTGCTCTGTGAAGCAATGCCGTCGGTGATGCAACGAAAAGGTGATCCAGCATCTCGGCGAAAGGATTCGACTCGGCGTACGCGACTGTAGCGTACTAAACGTCCGAAAACGCTAATCTTGGTAGAAATTTCGAGAGATCAGGTGCAGTTGGCAAACGCGCACGGTAATCTGTTTGTTCAAACGTTCACGAGCCTCTTCTTCCTCGGTAGACACGTCGGCGTAGACGCGTTTACACGCCCCTCTGGAAACTAATTCCGCCTCTTTGAGGCTTCGAGGATAGTTTGGCGAAAGTTTAAGACGAGCTTGGCACACGACCCGCAGGCTACGCGCGGGGCCGAGGCGGGCGCCTCCGTTGCGCAAAGGGGAGCGAAACCCTCCAAGAGTTGACCAGCGTGAGCCATCTGTCGTTACGACGGCGAACCAGTGCCACGTGTATGTGTACAGGGAGAGACGTGCTTCCTGCAAGATGTATCACCGCGAGGGTGCAACTGTTAAAAGCGTTGTCGAGCGGGGGTTTTATTTATTCGTCCAATTGTTCCAAGATTTCGTTTGGTTTATTCATTTTATTTCAAATATGACGTGGTTCTTTTCTTGTTTGAACGTTTTGATATTTGGACGAGAGATAGTTGAGAATTTCGTCTCAACTGATTGCACCCCTTTCGTCGAAGGATTCATCGTCGCGTGCTGAATACTTGCAACTGTGCTTTAGATGTTTGTGTACGCGGTCCGGTTATGAACGACTTAAAGGGACGAAATTAAAGGTAACGATGGTTATAAGATGGATGTGAAGCTAACGGAGTTAGAGGTAACGGAGTTGTGAAGGATGCTGTGGAAGGAATTTTGGTTTTTAGGTAAGGAGTGGGAGTGAGAGAGAAAGCGATAGTTTTTGCGTTTCGTCTCGAAGTCACTGCTTGGACTCATCAGTGGGGCTGATGGCAGCGACTCCTTAACTCCAGACACGCTTGTTATAACTAAACCTACTAGGCTGGTTCTCGCACCCATCCTAGCGGGATTCCGCACACTCTCTGCTGCTTAACGTCGAAGATCGGTAGGACATCGACGCTAGGCGCGCAGCCACTTGCGGCTTGTGCTAGTCGAGTGTTCGAAACCCGTATTTGAGGAATCCTGGGCCGCTACAGACTGTAGTATTTTCTCTTAAATTACCAAAATTGTATCTCGCAATTGATATTCTCCCCGTCAGTCGAGTCGAATGTCGCAGAACTGACCGATGTAAGGCGAAATCGACGTAGCTCGATGTTGCCAATAATTGAAGATTAAACGCAAAATTCACCGCGAACCAAATCGGTAAAACGCGCGCGATCGTAAATAAACCCTTATCTCACCCTAACGGCCATCCCCTTTTTCCCTTCGCCGCCATTGAACGACCGCAAATTCGCGAACGTAACCAAAGCGTAAATGCAATACGACGCGTTATTAACCGTACACAGTTCACGTTTCTAAATCAACCCCGGTCTCGCCCGGAACGAAACCAAAAGCTGAATAGCTGACTGCAACACCGCAACTGTTCGCCGTGAACGCTGCAGACCGAAAGCAGAATAGCTGACTGCGAGACCGCAGCGTTCGCGTTAAGAACCGTTGCGAGCTCGCGTTCCACACGTCGATCTTCATTCGCTCGAGAGAGAAGAAAGATCTCGCGACTGGACGAAGAGAAGAACAAGGACGAACAAAAAGACAGGAGAAATTGCGAGAAATTTTTTTTTGGGGGGGGGGGATGGAAAACCACGGCGGTGCAGTGTTTTCTTGATGCACGATCGTGGATCTGACAGGCGTTTGGAAACGGAGAATAACGAGATGACGGCTACTTCAAAGTCGGGGCTCGCTCCCGCGGAAGCTGAGGGCACTCGAAATCCCCAAACATCTGTCGGGTATCACTCCCCCCAGTGAGCCAGTGTCCGCGTTAAATCAGGTGAACGATTCGCACAAAGAACGATCCGTACCTCCTCTCGAGGACACCATCGTCCGAGTTCAACACCGCGGAAGTCTTCTTCCACGTTTTATTTATTTTCTCCTCTTTTTTTTCTTTTTTTCTTTTTCTCTCCCCCCGTCCTCTTTCCGATCCCCGGTGTCCTGCTCACGTGTCGTTCCTTCATAGATTCTGTTTGTTCGCGTTGGAGGGAGGATAAAAAATTGCTTTCGAAGGGAGTGTAACTTTTGTATAATTTGTAGATGGAAATGTATGCCCGATGGCAATACATTTTTTCATACAATCGTGTAAATAGTTAAATAATAATTATATATCACATTACAAATATATTGTATTGCTACAAGAAGGATTCTACCGCAAAGAATATAAAGCGGAGAGGAAAATTGGCGACCCGACGATGATATCGGCAATATCTGAACGTCCTAATTTATTACTTTAATAAAAAAAGAGAGAAAGAAAAAATACCAAAATTCTCGATTCACTCTGGTGCATTGCAGGCCGCTCTTTCAACTCGCCAATTTTTGAAACGGACAAGATTCAGAGAAATTTTTCCAAATCCCGACCATCTTCCTTTACACCCTTGAAAAAGACGCCAGCGCTCTAAATTTCTACTCTCGCAAAGAGTTGGCAAGCGCGAAATCACATTTCGCCAGCCGTGCATTGGCTTAATGCAAAGACAGAGAGAGAGAGAGAGAGAGAGAGAGAGAGAGAGAGAGCTGGGCACAGGCAAGGACGACGCTTGGGTCCTAATTGGTAGTCACGGCTCGTCCCTAGCTATCGGCATTCTCGTACAACAGCACCAGCCGCGTAAACCGGTAATTCTATTGCGTATGAATCGCGAATGCCTGGGCCCCCCGGTCTCTGGCGCGTGTTTGCCAGCTGCATCGTCCTTTCTCTGCGCGCAAACCCCGGGTCGCTGGCTAGCGTGTGCCCCCTTTCGCCGAAAGTTATATCGGAGTAATCAGCGGCGCATTGTTTTACGAGCTGGTGAATCGGAACGACGATTGAAACGGCGATCACGACGCGCGATGGTCAACCAGACTAATCTGTCGGCCATAGAGGAATCGGTATGCTGTGCAGTCTATTTTTTCTCTCTCTCGCTCTCTCGCTCTCTCTCTCTTTCTAGTTCGAGCAACGACCACGTTGCCTCAAGTGGCTGGCCACTGGCCAAATCGGCGGAACTTTCTCCTTTTTTTTTCTTTCACTTCTTTTCTCGCCGGGGCGAAAAATTCCGGCCCTGTTTGAAAAATGTTTCATCGCGGGAGGGGGAGGAGCCGAAGCGCCCCTGTGTGTTTTCGGGTGACTTTTTCGGGCCGACGACGAGAGCCCAGCCCTGTGAACACCCTTCAACAGGTGGTGTTTAAGTTTCTGGAATTTAATAAGCCGACGTCCGCAGCCGGAACTCGGTTCACCGTTCCGCCTGCTTTCGTCTCCTCTTTCCGTTCCCCCGAGTTTCAGTCGATCCTCGGATTCGCCGAGGGGGTTGCGATTTAAGATGGTAATTCGCCGAGGAAAGTTTCAGCGATGCGTGTGTTTGAAGTTGGCGGTGGACTGTAGATTTTTGCACGTCCATCGGGGAATTTGATTTGGTACAGAGATACGCGGAATGCACGAAAATACATAAAATACAACAGCTGCGACATTGTGGTACGCAAATGTCTGTATGTTACTGTTAGACTGTCGATTTTCGTACATTTTATCGAGAAATGTTCAAAACGCGTGATAGATAGATAATTTCTACTTTCTAAATATTTAAATACTACTACTAGTTACGATCTTTGATATCGCACTTTATTATTATTACTTCAATACTGCAATAAATATGTCGCTGTACCAATAATTGAAACGCGACACCTGCTGGAGGAAAACAGCAGAACAAGTGAAAAATCCAAGTCTACCACGATCCTTTCTCCATTTGTTAATGCAACGAATAACGCTGGAAATATATCGCGAGACGGAAAGAGATTCTCGGCGATCGGCGGTGAAATCGACAGCAGGCGGGGCGGGATTATTTTGCTTCATTTCGCTGCACGGCTAGCATTTGTTTATTGGCCGCGACTCGCCGTGGCGTCGATATTTACGCGAGATCCCGTAGCTAGGCAGCGTGCACGCGCCCACCGAAACGGAGGGGCGTCCGTGTCGAGTCGCCGGATCACTTTGAAGATATTTGTCGGATCGCTGGCCAGACAGCGGCCCGTCTCGCCGTTGATTAGCGGTCGAATCAGTCGTAATTGTCTGTAACCGAAACAGAATTATCGATCGGCGTCTCCCTTTCAACCCCCGTGCCAAATCCCCCGCAAACGCTTCCTGCGAGTCGCGCGTCCCTGCGGTGTCGCCTGATAAAAAAGTCATCAAACCCTTGCCGCAATTATACCGAAAAATATATACGCACATTTTCGAAACATACGCACGTTTCGTTTCATTACGCGAACGCAACGCATTCGTGTAGTAGCTTTTCGAAGTTCGTCATTCTCCGAGGGTGGCATTTTTGACGTTTATTCCAAAATTTATAATTTCAATATCGTCTTAGTGGTTTTCGTACTGGATGAAAATGAAAAATCGATCGTTTCGTTTTGTTTCTTTTTTTTTTTATTTCCAACTTTCGTCGCGTCGAACTAATTCTCAGAAAAATCTCATTATTTGTCAATACTTATGCAAATTTTAAAGGGGATAAAAACAAGTGTGGAATACATCTGAATATGCATAAATTAACATATTTATAAGCTCTGTTTCTTTGCATTCACGCATGCCACGAATACATCGATGTTGTAATAAATTTCCGAAATTATTAGTTCCACGTCGTGCAATTTTGTGCACTTGTGGGGATTTCAAAAGTGTGGAGACTGTGAATTTTTAATATTATTTCGATATATAGATGTAATTTTTTTTTTTAAGTGTTATCTTTCAGATGTTGTTGCGAAAATTAAAAGCGCAGAATTTAAACAGCAGGTAGTACGGTGAAGTGCACTGCCCGTTATAATATAATATTTAGTAGCGAAACAAACCTCTGCACGGGTTTTATTTTTTTTCAGTTATGCTTGCAAAAGCATAAGCTTGTGCGAATAAATTGCAGCAATTTTTTTTTCTACAAAAAAGACGTATTTTAACGTGTTTGTTAAATGTGTTAAAATTGGGGCGTGATCTAATTCTCCGTCGAGTGGATATATCAATCTCCATTTACATTTTCGATCTTCAGATCCCTCAATTGAATTTCTACTTTACGCTCGTGCGTTGACCTCGATATACCACTGTGCATAAATATTCCGAATTCAGCAATCGCTAAAGATCCGAGAGAATTGAAAAGAGAGGAAGGAATTTGCAACACAGTCCAAGAATGCTCGGTCCCTCGAAACCACTGTAAATTGTCTCCCGTCCCCTCATCCACGCGCATAACCCTACTTAAGAAACCAGCCTCCGCTTTCCAAGTGGCACCCCAGCGCCGAAACACGCGAGCGAGCGAGCGAGCGAGCGCCTCGGACAATTCATTTAGTATCGGTCCGTGGAAACTTTATAATCACCCTGTACAGAGTCGCGGAGAGGCATCGCGAGGGTAGTTGGTGTGCCCGGAGGGTTGGTCGACGGTTTCAGCGCGAGGGAGCGGACCAACCGAAGGAGAGAGAGTGAGAGGGTACTGGTCTGACCAGGGGCGGTGGGGACGGACACATATACCTACCCGTGTTAGCAACCCCATTGATCTGGCGGTGGACGCGGCAAAAACGAGCTGGAATAGAGGAAGGGTTGGGGGTTGGCGAACCCCCGCACACATTGGCGCCCGTGCGTCTGTGCGTGCGTGTGTGTGAACTGGTGGGAGGTGGTCAGTTGCGTGGGACGAGGGCCACGGGGAGAGGGAGGAGGAGGTGGTCGAGAGTGGGTGGCGGTTGAAAATTTGCGGAGTGCCGAGCTGCACTGGCAGAGTAATCTCTTCTCTTTCTAGCCCTCTTCATCTCCCTCTCTTCTTTCTCTTTCTCCCTCTCTTTTGGTCAGCAGCAACGGTACACCCTCTACTGCTCGTTCCTCTTTATCTCTTTATATCTGGCCACGTCTGACCGTCTCTCTCTCTCTCTCTCTCTCTTTCTCTCTCTCTCGTTGCCTGGCTGCCACGCTCGCTGCCCGTTTCACTCTTTGGACGCGAAGCTTTCGTTGGCCCTAGCCAGTGTGGCGGATCAGTGTGCCGCGTTACGGGTAACTATACCCATCTACTCACTCACTCTCTCTTTCTCTCTCTCTCTTTCTCTTTCCTTTCTAATTTTTTAATGAAACACAAAAACAAAAGATGGAAGTATTTATTGTGGAGGCAACACACAGGCCGACTGCAGCCTGGTGGAAACTGGTGCGGAGTGGCAACGGTGAAAACGCGGCCTACCCATTCGTCCTGTCGAGATTCGGTCGGTTTGTTGGCCCCGCGATATATGGATGGATTCTGCCAGCAGCCTGCTACTCTCTTGCTCTCTTCGCACACACGTGGCAGGGGGCAGCAGCACACCCTCTCGTCCACTGCTCTGTCTCTTCTCTCTTCACTCGTGTCCGCCACGATATCAGCCTGGAGAGACTATCTATTTCACTGGGTTAGCGTTACGCTCTACGGGAGTGTGTACTCTCCCTCCCTCCCTCTGTCTCTCTGTTTCTCTCTTTGGTCATCTCTCCGGGTATAGGGAGATCTCTCACGCTGCTTCACTTACCAAACGTCGTTGGACGCGTGGATCCAGCTTCGGCTGGACGTTAAATGGATTCTCGATCGTTCCCGACGAACTTTGATCACCGTGGATTTCGGTCGACTGAAAAAGCTAGGAAGAATTTCGATCGGCGTAAACCGGTGGATGCTTCGGGTGTTCGAATCGAAAGTTGCGAGGCACGGGGGATGGGGGAAAGTTTAATTACCCTATCTCGCCTTGCACGAGTTCAGTCTCATTACAGAGGATCGGGAGAACTTTGTGTTATTGCGCGGTGTCAAAATTGTGGAGACATCGGTCGACGGAAGGTGGAAATTTCAGAGTTGATTCGGAATTCATTCCTTTCGATCATTTCGCCGTACGCAAGATTTCCGACGTCTTGCAAGTTTTTAGACAACTGGAAGAATTTGCATAAATTGAAAGTATTCACAATGTTGCACACATACATATTAGGTACACGGAGCTTTGCTTCGTTGCGTCTACTTCTTTTTAATTTTACTTTTCACAGTCAATGAAATGATGAATAAATCTTTCACAATAAATATTAATAAAGTTGATATCATGTATAGTAATATGTAATACGTGTGTAATAATTGAGACAACTAGTGTTTAAATTTCGTTCGAATCTCTTATTTTTATTAAAAATATTTAAAAAAATTTCAAGCGATCTTGATGAAATCGCCAGGATATCATCAAATTTTATTTTCCAATATCGAGACTGTGAAAGGAAACTCATCGCAGAGGAAAATTTTTATAACACGATAAACAATGATAATTGCGCACACGTTCATCTTCTACGTGCAGCGTACAAAAATATTTCAAGGGAGGAAAATGTTGTTCACGCAGAACGTTCAGCGTCGCAAATGATCCTAATTCAGTTCCATACAAAGGTTGTCGACGGTACGAAGCAGTCTTCAGACACTTGTTGCTAAGGAAGTAATAATAATTCCAGCGGTAAAAAGAGGACGCGCAAAGTGAGTGGAACATTTCACATCCGCTGATAAACAGGAGAGCGAGAAGGCTTTCTAGAAAATTCCAAAGCGTCTGACCCCGCTACTCGCGCGTCCCCATCTTCACTCCACATCGAAGATGATCGTTCCCTTTCGACGAGCTCTCTCGCAATTCTCGCGTTTTGGCACGCTCGAAAACCGCGTAACGTTAATTTCCTCTCGTTGCGAGAGACCGTTCGGCGGCAACTCACAAAAGATGCACGCGTGAATGTTTAACGCTCGGTCGAAAAATTCCACGCCCCAGTATCAAAAGTTTTATTCGCGTTTAATCTGCCCCGTGCCCGTCTGTTTAACAAAAGGACGCGGGTTTGCTCGTCCATCGGACAGCGTTCCCAGGGATCGTGTCTCGATTCGCGAAGGAAATCGAATCGACCCTTCATTATCCCTCAATTTCATCCACGCAAATGCGCCGCTGGAACGAGATGCGCGTGTCCACGAACGAGAAGAACGAGGGGTGGCCAGAGGGTGCTGGCCGAAGGAAAATCAGCCGGATTGAAAAACTGATGGAATCGACTGGCGTGTCCATCGACTGTGGCGTGCGCCGTGTACGTACACGCGTGCACGGTGTGCGACTGGCCTGGGACACAGAGGCGAAACGCGAGAGCGAGCGAGCGAACGAGCGAGCGAGCGAGCGAGAGGACCGGAATTAGCCGGACGAAGACGGACAGAAAGGGACACCGGGGGCGGCTCGGTCGGCTCGTATTATAAAAATCCACAAAATAACCGACGCGGTGGCCATTAGCGATGCTCTTTTAACCCTCGCCATTCAGGTCTCGCCCTCGTGATGCGTGTAAATTTTCCAGCGGTGGTCGCTCTCTGGCTACATTTTTCGTCGAGTGCCACTGTGTGTATTGCCGACCCATAGCAACCTCCTACCCCTCGGCCAGCCGCGCGCACACCGCCACCACCCCCCTACCCCCTCCGCCCTCCCCCTCCCGCGCTCCCTCGCCCATCCAAAGAACCCCCCTCGAATCACCCCTGCCCGGTGGTAATCCGACTGGCTAGCCCCTCGCGCCAACAAATACCCTCACCTTCGGCCACCCACTGCCACCACTACCGCCCCATCCCCCTTTTCTCTGTGCCGGCTCTCTCGCCCCCCCCCCCTCCCCACACCCCTTTTCCTCTCTCGTTCGCTTCTGGCTTGGCCAACCTCTCGCTTCAATCCCTGCGCGCGTACGTCTCTCTCTCTCTCTCTCTTTCTCTCTTTCTCTCTTTGCCACAGCCCTCTCTTTGCTCGCTCTTTCGTTCGTTCGTTCGCTCGCTCTCTCTCTCTCGCTCTCCACACACTCCACTCTCGGCTTGCACACATCGCGTGGACGCGACTCATCCCATCCGTGACCCAACCCGCGGTACACTCTCTGGTGAACCACCCCCGACACCCCGAACACCGCGAAATGCGCGCCGTTGGCCTCGTACACGGGCCACCACACGTCGACGGGAAAATTTTTCACGGCTACTTCCGCCTCTCCAGAGAAGGCCAGCGCCGCTAGATCGACCGGGATCCCGCGATCCGACGATCAACCCCTAACACACAATCTCTCTCTCTCTCTCTCTCTCACACACACACACACACACGCACGCACTCACTCACTCTCTCACTCTCTTTCTCTCTCTTTCCGTTGCTGCCACCCTCTCCCTCGTCCACGCGGTATTCGATGGTTCCGTGGATCGAGGCTGGAACCAAACCCCTCTCGCGCAGCGTTAGCCAGAGCCAGCAGGACACGATTTTCGTCGTAGCCTGTCTGACGTTGTTTGTTCGACGTCGTGCACGCTGTTTGCTATTTTTTCCACGTTCTTTTGCTCTCTGTCTCTCTTTTTCTCTTTTTCTCTCTCTCTCTCTTGATATATGTGTGGCTGTGCGTGTGCGAGTACGCGGGTGTATGATGCGTCTCTCCGAGCGTTTCGAGATTGGTTCTCTTCCATTTTTCGACCGGGCCGGTTATGAATCCGGGGACGAGAAGGACAGAGAGATAGAAGGTTTATTGGTAATGACTAGAGCGATCGGTCAGTTCGTTGTCGAGATGTTGCTGTTCTCTTTTGCCGGTCTTTAGTGGGTTTTCGGGCGGCGATTTTTTCGGGATTTAGCGGGAATTTCTGGTCGATGGGAAATTTGTACTTTACAGATCTCTTTATGTACAGAGAGATTTCGTTGACGAGGTTTGAAAATTACAATTTTGTTGAGCGTGTCGTAGTAATTTTTTATATTATTTCAAGATTTCCTACATACTCGAGCATTGTCTTTTATTGAGGGGAAGTTAGGTGTGTTTGAAGCCATTCAACGCTCGTTTCTTTTTTCGTAAAAGGACTGCGATCTGTTTGGAGAAAAATCTGAAAAAACGCGTGTCACTTTTGAGTTTTCATTTCTTCTCTCTTTTTTTTCTGTTAAAAAAGAAAAATTAGAAAACGTTCGTTCCTCTTATTAAAATCATGAAATCTGCTCATAGAGAATTCAAAGAAAAAAATGTCCAAAAATCGAGAAACAGCTTTCAAATTAGTAGAATTATTTTATCGTGTTGTATTGACAAATTTTATCTTTACAAGTGCCTATATAGTTGTTATCTAAAGTATGGAAAATTTAACATTTTATCGTTTCCATATAAAATTGATAATTCAATACCTTTTTCAAGTATATAGACGAAAGACGGAAGAATTTGATTTATTAAATATCGTAACAAGTACTATATTTTGCACACCCAAATTTTTCAGAAATATATAAAAATTCGTAGTCGATTATTACAGCGATTGATACTACTTTCAGGAATCAATTCTAAAACGATTCGCCAAACTTTCAATCGAAAATATTACGTGTGAAATGAATCTGACAGAATTTAAATAAACAGTAGCCTACATTCATTTTTATTTCTTCAAATTGTCTATAATTAGATAAAAATGCTCAATGTGTAATTAATAATACCAATACTAGTAAACTCGTATATTAATATTAATAAACTATTGCAACAATTCGCAATCTACACGTAATACAACTATAAATACCAATTCACAGTCTATCGATGAACTCTTACAACAATTTGCAGTCTATAATAAACCATTATAAATGTAAATTCGCCGTCTATTAATGATCCATTACAACAATTCGTAGTCTATAACAAACTAGATGTTAAAAATACAAATTACGAAAATTTGAAATTCGCTAAATTCGACAATTCGCAATCTATAATAAACCGTCGATAATTTCATTAAAAGTACGAATTTCCACTCTGTTATTAAACTCTTACAGAAACTCGCATCCTGTGGAACCTGGAACTGAAAATGCGCATTTGCAGCCTGTGATATCCCCGTTAAAAATGTAAATTCGTAGTCTGTAACAACCCTTACAAAATTAAAAATATAAACTCGCAAGTATTTTGCAGCAAGCTGTCGCAACTGTTAAACTACGCAAATACAACCCTGACACGTTACAAAACAGTGCTATTAGTTAATAATTCACTGAATAATTAATTTCCCGGAAGAAACATCAACGAGGGTTCGAGTCCCTTCTGCGATGGATGCTCTTCTTTCTCCCTTTTTCTTTTCCAACCGTGAAAAAACACGCCACGTCGTCCCTTAAATATCCGAATAGTATATCTCGCGATGTAGACGCGACCATAATGGGTTAAAGTCCATCGACGTGGTTGGCTACGTGACGAGCGCGAGCATTAACTAAAAACCGAACCGAGTGGTTCGCTCGGCGAACCCACGATGGAAACGATGGACGAGGCGTGGCGGCGGGGACCGAGACGAGGATGCCAGAGGACCGTGACAGGTACTGCGTTCGACCTCGCTTTAATGTACAAACCGAGCACAGTGTGTACGTGTACACGAGGCCGAGCGCACGCTGTTCGACGCTGGAAAATGCCGATCCACGTTCATCATCCCCTCGCTTGCCAGCCATCAATGATAGTCTGCCATAATTTCGCAGCCGGAGAAAGAGCCCTTAATTACATTTGTCACTTCAGCGTTTCTTGCGCCTCGATGGTAATTAATTTTCGCAAATGGAAAATTACAATTTCCCGCCGGATGTAGCTCCGGACTTTTTCTGCCCGATCGTAGTACGAAGGAGGATTTTGCTTTATTCGTGTAAAAATGTGCATACTCTAGCTATTTTCTGTTTTGCATAAATATCTCGCTGTTAATTAAACTTCTCGGTTCGATGGACGAAAATATACAAAGTACTTGTTACGCCATTTAGCGTAGGTATTTTTTTTAGGAGAAAGTTTCAAAGGCAAATGAAATAATCTGTGGTTTTAGGACTGAATGGATTCATTCATTCACTGGTAAAAATTACCAACTCTCACAGATACACTTGCTCACGAAAATATTATAATAATAACATTGAAATATATATTATATTAAATATATATATTTATAATAAATACAACTGCTACGTATGCTGGATACAGTTCCAAATCAACACCGAATGTCACCAGTATAAGTAACAGTATAATGATAATAAATAATAATAATAAATGTAATAATATTAAAATATATATTATACTAAATTGCAATGAATACAACTGCTACGTATGCTGGATACAGTTCCAAATCAACACCGAATGTCACCAGTATAAGTAACAGTATAATGATAATAAATAATAATAATAAATGTAATAATATTAAAATATATATTATACTAAATTGCAATGAATACAACTGCTACGTATGCTGGATACAGTTCCAAATCAACACCGAATGTCACCAGTATAAGTAACAGTATAATGATAATAAATAATAATAATAAATGTAATAATATTAAAATATATATTATACTAAATTGCAATGAATACAACTGCTACGTATGCTGGATACAGTTCCAAATCAACACCGAATGTCACCAGTATAAGTAACAGTATAATAATAATAACAATATTATTTAATAATAATATTAAAATATATATTATACTAAATTGCAATGAATACAACTGCTACGTATGCTGGATACAGTTTCAAATCAACACCGAATGTCACCAGTATAAGTAACAGTATAATAATAATAATATTATTATTTAATAATAATATTAAAATATATACTATATTAAATATATATTCACAGTGAATACAACTGCTACGTATGCTGGATACAGTTTCAAATCAACGCTATATGTCACCAGTATAATAATAAAATAGCAGTCTTTCATTTGCTCTCGTCAAGTCGTCAAAATTCCAAGGTATCTGACGCTCGGTAAAAATCCCCGTTTGTATCGATCGTTTTAATACTTTCAGTACGGGCAGTAGCGTGCACGCGTTAAATCAGGGTGTCGAAGGATGAATTTTACCGATCAATCCCGCGCGCCACCGTTATCTATCGGACCCATTAATACTAAATTCCCGTCTCCGCAATCAACGCGTCGCATGAAACATGAATAAAAATGATGCGGTTCGTCCGATTAATCGGCAACAAGCCGCCGCGGCAGCCGCTATAAATACAGGATACGGGGAGCGCCGGATCATTCGTAGACGGATAATTGGTTTTTTGTTTTCCGTTCTAGCTCCGGCTGAAATTAAAGTTTCATTTTGCTAAAGCGGCCGGCAGCGGGAGCGGCTTGTGCCGCGTGTTGTTCGTAACAGAGAGAAGGTAGAGAGAGGATAGGTCGCGACGGAATTAGAGATGAATAGCTGTGACAGGGCGAACTCTCGTTCACCAACGATAACACATTGTGGCGACGAGTTGGTTCGTTGGCGCCTGTATCACGGTTTACGTTTTGGTGGTCTTCACGGCTTCCATATCACACGGGTTGTTTGTCTTCTCGTATCTCTGGCCATCGTGATCGTCCGCCGGGAAATTCTCGTTCCTCCGAGAAGGAACTTGCCGCTTCTTCCTTTCCGTTATCGCGCTAACCCTCGAGATTTTGCCGCCGTTCGTGATACTCGCGGTCTGAGCGAGGAGATCGGGCTACGTAAAGAAATTAAGTTGTGTCACTTTCGTGTTTTGCGATCGATGGACGTAACTGGGACGCTTTCAAAATTCAAATCAGCTTTGTGGACAGTGATTCAATACGTTTGATAATTAACAGCTGTAACTTTTATTTTCATTTTATGTATATTTTATTTTGTGGTTTGTTATAGATTTTCTCCTTTTGACACAACTTGCGCGTAATCTTCCA
>KQ435711.1:2067538-2083249 GCA_001276565.1 Melipona quadrifasciata
CGCCCTTCTAGCCTCACCCGTCACCTCTCGTTCCCCTTTCCCATCCCTCCTGCCACACGCTCCCCCTCACCTCGTGGCCGCCACTAACCCTTTTTACCCCCCTTTGCTCCCGCGCGACCCTTCGTCGCGTAAACTACCCCGCGCTCTCCGCCGTGCCACCCTGCACGACCGCTGGACGCAATAATAAACAACCGCCGGTCGCTATGGCGACGCGTCCATCGCGCGCGAACAAAACACTGCACCCTCTCGCTCTCTCCGTCACTCTCGCCGTCCCCCCCAAGCTTCCTCTCACCGCTGATTTTCTCTCTTTTCATCGTGCAACACCGGTCCCTTTCTACCTGAAATCTGCTTCTTTCTCCGATGCATTCGGCTACCGGCCACCTTCTCGCGTACGTACACACGCGCTATTCTTCTCTTTCTGTAGGACCTCTCCGTCCCCTTCGCAACTATTCACCCCCTCCCCGCCCCTCTTGTCTCTCTCCATTGTACATCGGTCGGGGTGCCTCTCCCTCTCACTCTGTTTCGCCGTCTCTCTCGCGCTCGCGCCACGGCTCGTGTGTGTTTCGCCGAACTGATACGCGCTAGCTGGTCGACGGGTTTGTCGTTCGCGCTGTAACATGCGTGCATGAGCCGAGCGACAAACCGGTCCTGGAATTACATTAAAACAATACCATTCGGGTGGTTAAGGTTTTGCGGGATGTTTGCCGTCCCCTTGTCCGCCGGCTCACGGATTTTTCGAGGCTGATTAACGGTTCGCGGTTCCCACCGGTGGTGCCGCTGCGACCAAATCGTTCCACGGTTAAAAATTCGCCCCTTCTTTCTCTGCGATAGGCACGTTGCCGCACGGCTCGACAGAACTAGGACTCGGCGGCTGCCTCCTCCGGACATTTTTCTAGAAAGTATTTCTCCAGAGGTGCATGTACCCTCGTTGTGCCAATTTGACACATTTCTCTTGACGTGTGCCAAGTGTTACATTACGCGAGTATTTTTAACATACATTTTCGATATTTTTAATAACAAAATTTTGGGATTGCGAATGACGTTTGTTTTTATTTCACGACAGGTTGAAAGTACATTGTCTTCCGTAGATGCGTCTAAGCGTTTGTAGTTTTGAAACACGAGGTACAAGTTCAAAAAAAGTGACGAAGCTAGAGAAGACTATGCGCTAGTCTCAACACATAAAATATATTTATTTAAGTTGTTAATGTAGAAGTTTGTCGATAAATGAATTCGCAAGCTTAACAATTTATTCTCTCGTTATAATATTTTAAATAAAGTAATCGACGAACTTTACAATAATTTTCAATTAATTTACAAATTTCCATCTGCACCGCGTTTGTACTCGTAGAAATATGAAACGAGAGTTTGAAAGACACGTCTACTCTTGCTTCCTGCTTCACAATCAGAGTACAGCTAGTTTAAAACATCTCCACCGCGACGCATCGTGGATGGTGTTTACCAACCGATGCCAATTTCATTTTGGCCTCATTTCGCGGGATAATTGTTGCGTCGCGATTTCAAAAAAATTAATTAGCATTTCATTTTAATATCGATGACCGTTTCGCGCGCGCCCGCCTCGTCCCTCTGCCTGTCCTCTCGTCGGTTCCCACTGGTCATACAGAGAATTTTATTGAAAATTCCTTTGGCCTCGAAAAATCATTGAACCAGTAGGGGCAACCGGTAAATGAATTGCAATTAAATCAGTCAGATACGCGTTTACGTTCCGTCGCGCGATAAATAAAATACCGGATTGAAACTCGAAATTGCTCGTCGAGTTTTTATTTCCTTCCTCTGTTTTTTTTTTCTTTTTTTTTCCTTTTTTTTTTTTTTTTTTTTTTTTTTTTTTCCTTTTTTTTTTTTTTGTTTTGTTTGTTTGAAGGATGGGCAGGGACAGGGAAAAGATACGTGGAAAATTAACGTTCCGCGGGGCCGATCCTCGGGGAGAGAATCGGGCAAACGGATCGACGTGTTTAAAAATTGCATCGAACGAGACCCGTTGTCGACGCGCAATTATCAAGCCGTTGTTCGTTTATTATGAGGATACGCGCGCGCTTCGAGACCGTAATGGCGCGTGACGAAAAAGGGGTTGCGCACCCCCCTGGTGGTCGCGTCGAAAGGGCGATAAAAGTACATCCGTGTCGCCATCTCTTGGCAAAACTGGGAACAGGCCTGTCGTTTTCGCAGAAAGAGCGCTCGAATATAAATAGTTTTATTTATGCCATCTGTGCTTAAAAATTTTCAATAGGTGTAAAAAACCGGGGGTTGGAAAGGCGCGCGCGATTTATGCAAAATTACCTGTGGTACACGGTTGTACTTATCGTGCGTTACTAATTCCTTGTTGGGTGCCGGTTTCGTTGTGAGAGTCATTGTTTGCTCGTTTCTGCGGCGGCAGGCTATTCGAAGGCGTGTTGAACAGGCTTTATTAATTTTTGAAATTCATTGCAACGATTGGTAACTTTGTATTTTTGTGAATACAAAATTTACGCAACAAGGCTACTAAATATCACAACGACCATATTCTTTTTTGATTCTTTCTCGATTTTTAAATTACAAAGAGTAAAAAAATTTCGAAATGAATTTTATTCATAAAGTGCACAACATTCTTATTTCTCACTAAAATATCGAAAAAAGTTCGAAAAGTATGAAGAAAAGAGAAAGACGTTTACATTTCTCAGAATCAACCCAATTTTCAAAGGCAAAACTATAGTGACTGTGAAAAAGACATTTGCATCATCGTGACGTTATATTTATACGTTATTAAATTTCATGTCAAATTTTTTGGTATGACGCTTCAAAAATAAAATGTAAAACCTCCGTTTCGGTAGAAACAAGCGTGCGTACAAATTCTTTCCTCGTTAATAAATCAGCACCAGAATTTGGTCAGTGAAATTCAACGAAACTTCTCCATCTTCCATTTCTCTCCGCGAGCCGCTACGACTCCCCGTTGGCCGACGACTCGTCGAAAGGGATCGCGTAAAAACATCGCCAGGCGTCTTTAACGATTCGAGTTTTCTTTGATGCAGCCAGCAGTCCCCGGTGTCTGCGTGCGAGTTCCTCGCGTCTACTTTTAGTCGTCTTGTCCTCTCTCTCTTTCCATTGCGCGGATACACGCGGTTCGCTCTCGTCGCACCCGCGCAGTCTGGAGGCAACCTACGCCCACTGAAACCGCAGCTCCCGCTCGACCTGCACACCCTCGCCCGCCGCGACGCTACTAACCGTTCAGGAAATGTTTATTCTGCCCCTTTACCGAGGCAGTTGCGAGGGATTTTTGGATCTCGTTGCCGGCCGCAATCTGAAAGTCAACGACCCCCACCCTCTTTCGAAACTTTCTTGCGCGTTGCAGGGGCAAGTGTCCGTGTTGCGTTCTTCTTTGCTTGTTTGGTCCTTCGTCGTCTTTGGTAGATCGAGTTTTGTCAGATCGGAGGAGAGAGAAGGATGGATTTTGGAAGTTTATTTCAACCCTCTGTTACTGAAGCACTTTACTCGGGTGGATCCCAAGTTTTCTGTTAATTCATATCTGCGTAAATAGGAACTTTATGTTATTACATTTGTAAGGTATCGGATAATATTATATAAATTTTATTATAAATTTTATTACAAAACGTATATTTTAATAATACTGGATACGTCAAATAATGAAGTTCTGTTACAATTATTATGGAACACCTTTGACAGTTTGGATTAGTTTTGAAAAACCTATTTCCATTCTTCGATCTTGCTCAATTACCAATACATTACGCGATAATTTAGTCAGCTGATGGGCAAACGGGAGTTGAAAATTTCGGAAATTGAAGATTTCATTTGGCAAGAGGAGGAAAGGAAAAACTTTCCTTCGACGAAGAACGACAACGATTTAAATTTCACGCTGTCGGTCGACTGACTTGTTTTCATCTAAGTCGAAGAAAACTCAAAGTTCGATAGGGGCAATAATTTCCTGAAAGTTTTCGTCCGGAAACCAAGTACGACTGCCATGCCGAAGGAAGCAGCCGGGCTCCGACCGCTCGAATTCAGCGCTCGAATTTTTTCCCCCCGCGCCGTGCCACCAAGTTTCATTTCCGTTCCCAGAATGTGATTTAATTAATTCCAGAACATCGGGCGAGCTACGGCACTGCGCGAAAGTTTGCTCAACGGGCGCGTTCTCGTTTCTTCGGGACGCCTCTTCGTTAATTTATTCGTTCTTGCTTCTGCGCGAAATTTCAATTTCCAGGAATTAGCAGCAGAACGAAAGGAAAGAGAGAAAAGAGGCGAAGAAGAGCAGGATCGGCGAGAGGGGAGAAAAATGGCGAAGGGGGGCTCGCGTTTTCGCGGACGTTGGTTCTTTTGGGAGATCTTAGGTTGGATTCGGAGCGAGAAGAACGAGAATGCGCCGGTGGGCCGGCCAGGCCGCAGCGCCGCCCCTCGACTTACTTTTGCCATCTTGCCTCCGATTCTGCGGTTAGCCCCACTTCAACCAGAAACCGGGGAAGCCGCTTGTACTCCTCGCTCGCAAACTGCCCCCGAGAATCCGCCGTCCGCGATCGCGCGCCCCGCAAAAATCATTTCTCCCCCCCGCCGCGAGATCGAATTTTCACTGCGCGTTCAGTTTCGAGCGGAAAATTTGGAAAACGTCGTCCTTGGCATTTGGCAAGAATCTTCCTCGCTGTTTCGGATTTTTCGAGTTTTTTGTCCTTTGGAATTTCTGCAGTCGAATTCAAAAAATTTGTTTTCGTGCGTATGGTGAATATTATGAATTGGGATTTTTGGACTTGGAATATTTATACAACAGCATATTGTTGTTAACCTAATTGTGGTTATACGACAGAAGAATTATGTGCAATTAAATTCATGTCTGTTGTTTTTTTATCTTGAGAGTTCTCTTTTATGCCTTGTAGGCAAATTTCGCTGGTAAATTTCTTGAGAAAGAATATATAAAATAAATTGACAATGTTTGTCATTTTCTTTCAAAAAATCAAAGAATATCGTGTATCGTTTTAATTTCGTTGATTGGAATATCTTCGAAAACTGTACTACGTAGAGACTGAGAACATTCCATCATTGTTTTATATTATCAACAAACGTATGAAAAGTAGTGAATAAAATATTGAATCCAGTACGAAATAAACGCACGTCACGGCGCGTGTTATTTTTAATCTTCCATTTAATCTTCGTTCGACAATACAGATCAGCGTGTTCTGTTGTGTTTTATTAATCAAATGTGTCAAGATGCGCGGAAAGAAAATCAAAGTGTTCGAAAGGTAGCTGATTTTCGGATTTCCGCTTTTTAAATGGCAACGATTATTCGGCTCGCGCGTTATTTATTTATCTCGTATGGAATATAATTCGGATAATGGGTTGGCTGATGAGCTGCTGAAGCAGACAAACGCCAGCCGCATCGAGCTACTGGCACGGAACGGTATTCTGGTATTTTTTCTTTCATTGAATGCGCAGGAATTAACGCGGTTTCCCCTTCTCCCTCTCTTTCTGTTTCTGTGTCTCCGTGGAACGCGGTATTCGCCAAACGAATCACAGGTCCACGCTGATTGCCTTTAGTGTCATTTTCGAAATACACTGTTTCCAGCCCGGTCGTTCTTTCGTTCATTTCGGAAAATGGAAAAGCGAAACGCAACGATATGCGTTCTCCGAATCTTTCGAAACGCAACGTGCACGGCAAATCGTCTTGTGTACTTAAAAAACAGTTTTTTATCCAAATTATTCAGTTGAGATACTCTACCGATATTCTTTCCAGAATTTCTTCGGCCAAATCCCAAGTCTTAAACCTTGGTTCTTCTTTAAAATTGTTTATATTTCAAAACACGACGTGTGCCGTTGTGTTTCCTATTTAAAACCTCGCTACTCTCCGAACGTAAAGTGATTGGTCACGTTTTGAAAATTGAAAGAAGAATTTTGATCGCTCGAAATTTAGACCCTTTCTAAAACGCGAACATAAAACCTCTGTCTCTCAAAACGCACGTGCCGCATCTACTCTCTTTTCACCGAGCCAAAAATCAGAAACCCAGTTCCTCTCCAGAACCCACAATTACCCCCTCTTCGGCGGTCCTTCCCCGAAAGAAAATCCGCGAAATCCAAAAAAAAAAAGGGACAAACCGCTCGCAACTCGTTCAACCTGACATTGAACCCATTAGCGCGAAGGTATCCGAGGTCAGCCCGTCCGCTGCAACCGCCCTGCTCTCCCCTCGCCGCGAAAGGAAACAACAAAATTCGGCGTTGCACGAAACGGCAGGGAGGGACGGCTCGCGGAGATCGGGTTGCACGCGCGGGGACAGAGCGGCGGCGGCGGCCACCGCCGCTCACGGCCATAATAATAATTTTTACAAGCCCGCGTGTAATCAAGGCTGCGTGTTACACATGTTCCGCCGGTGACTGCCCCTACTCGCCCTCCCCTTCTCGGCCGTCGTAGGGGTGGCCGCGGCACGTGGTAGGGGTGGTTCGCCGCGGGAGGGGGAGGGACGCGCACGGAGGGGCGAGATCGACGAGCCGCGGTGGGGGTGGTCGTGCTCGTTAGAGCGAAACTACCCTCTACGGGATAGAGACGAGGCGGCTGGAACCCTTCGCGCGAAGGGGGTGAAGCAACGGAGGGCGATGGGAGGCAGGGAGGGGGGGGCGCGGCGTAGTATTCACGCGGCACGGTTGCTGTTGGCGCTGTGCTGTTGTTGCTCCTTCTGCTCGTGCCCCGGTACCGTTCTTCGTGTATTGTTGTCCAATCGAGCGTACCGTCGAACCGGTTTCGAAGCACGCGCGCCGCTCTCCACGCATGGTACGCCGAACTCTTCTTTTCTCTCTCTCTCTCTCTCTCTCTCTCTCTCTCTCTCTCCTTCGTTTTGTCTTTTTTTTTCCCCCCGTTTTTCCGTAAACCGCCGATCGCCCGTGCGCCACGCACTACGCCGCCTCGTGACACGTGCCGTTGTTGTTGTTGTTGTTGTTGTTGTTGTTTCGTTGACGTGCGTATGTTTGGGAAGTAAAGACGAAGAAGGTACTATGGAAGATGGTAGATGATCGTGGTTTGAAGGAGATTCGGCAGACTAGTGCTTTCTGATGGTCGTAGGGTTGGTAGAGCTCGTTGGTTCGATAGACGGGGTGAGTCGTGTGTTGGGAATTGTTGATGTGTTAATTTCAGAGGGAGGTGCGCTTGTTGTTGTTACAGTCGCGGAACTTGTTTGATGAATTTTGATAATGGCTCTCTCTTGATCCGGTGATTCGAAGAATGTCCGCATTGTAATCATTTATTGGCGTTTTACGTGGAGTATAATATTGCCGCGGGGCAGTGAGTTCCGCGATGAATATTGAGTTTAGCAGAGCTGGTGTTTTGGAGCTCGAATTCTGAATTTTTTATGTGGAGACGTTCGTCTCGAAAGTCAATCAGTGTGCATTCTGTTATAGATCGTAGAACGTACGAGGTAAATAGATATGAAGTTTAATATTCGAATTCGTAATTTTTGTACATCAAAACTTTCTTAAATAGGCCAGTGAAGTATTGACAATTCTTCTTCTTCAATTCAGTTTAAAAAAGTGTTTTGCAATTGCTACGGCACTGCGTATTGACGTATTGACGTTTGTCATAAATTTTTTCGTGAAACCCAAAATTCATCTGGAGACTAGTTCGTTTTGGGAACTTCATTCTATCGTTCAGTGACGTGATTAATCGCTGTAGAATCATGTAACGCGATAGTGATATATTTGCACAAAGTGTCTTGCAATTGCAAATTTTTGTGTATTTTTATAATTCTATGAACTAGAATGTTCTCTACCAAGATAAATCCATGTAATTATTCACTCGAGAATTTTTGTATAAATACGCAAGAATATATAGACTGATTACTACATACGCGTAGATAGTTGCACTGTCTTGTTAAAAATATTCGTGAAGTACGTAATGAAAACAGATATTTGCTACAGTTTTAATCGTTTGTTAAGTATAAGAAATCTTCAACTTGAACGTTATCTTTCAATATAAAAATACATAAGAACCTGTACCAATAAGAATGTTATACTTCAAAGGTATTCGCTCTTTGTTCTCACGTTAGAAATATCGATTAAACAATTAGACGTGACGCGAATTTGGGACAGGAATGATACGAGATATGTTGCACGTAGAAATCGTACGTTTACCGTAAATACGTGTTGCTGCAACGGATGAGACAGGACCGAAGAGGGACGTAAGAATTTGCGGTAGGGAAAAAGGGGAAAAGTCGCGGGGCGCGCGTTTCAATCTTGACTACAAGGGGAGTAGGACGTCGGTGGTCGGACGCGGCGATCGCGCGAGCGAGTTCGGATCTTTTTGTCGCGTTTCACCCGCTCGTTTTCCATGTGCACCCGTTCGACCGTGTGCTCGTTTTACGAGCATCGATTTCCGCGTAACACGGTTTTTCGATGAATCCCGCCGCGTTGCGTGATCACGTTCGCTTCCTTTAACGACACGTGCTCCGGATTGCGTTTCCATTAGTCTCGTTATCATACTCTCGTTTCCTACCGTTCTGTCTCGATATTTCCACAGCTATCTACACCGCGTAAAACTATCCTCCCTCCTCTGCGAAACATCCACGTTGCCGTTAGAGATCGATCGAAATTATTTTATCGTGGATCCGCTCCGTCTTTATTTTCGACTCAGATCCACTGGGATCCAGACTGTCGAGATTGTTGAAGAAAACGGGGATATCGTTAATAATCGACGGTACACGTGTTCCACCCGGGGCTTGGAAACTATCGTCAATCGGTAATGGAACTATTAATTACTTTCATTATAGTCACATTGTCTGCTGCGTTAATCCGGCGATCGGAATTGGTTGAGAGATCTCTGGCATTTGTCTCGGAAGGTTTGATCGATCCATTAACGCGGTTTCTTCCATCGTGTTTCTCCGGGTGTGTAGAAATTTTCCGATTAATTTCCGATGAAAAAAAAAAAAAGAAATAAGATAGATTATTTATCATAGAATGATATATAAAATATTATATCATTTTTAGTATTTGAAATTCTAGCATTTTGAATTATTGAGAAATAAAGCGATGGAGGGTATTCTCCTCTCTGCGTATAGTCTGGAATTTTGTAGAAATGCCCCGATATGTGACAAATTAAGGAGAAATATCGTGATACGGCACTGAAACTAACTTCACAGGAAAAATTCGAAATTAACGTCACGTGCAAACGTCTAAAACAATTGAATCGCAGAAATGCGACAGACAAGTCCAGATCCGAGGTTTCGACATTTCAAAATTAAGAGTTAAAAACGCCCAGTACCCCCGCGACATTTCTTTGAAAGTTTAATCAAACCACGGCAAACCACGGCAAACCACGAGACGACGGTTTTGAGGAGAAGAAAATTTCTAAAATCTCACGCTGCTGATAATCTTGCCCTCGCGCGCGGCAACGCGTCAAGAACCCAAAGAGCCGGCCCCTCAAATATTTATCCCGCGTCATCCCACCGCTGAAATCAACACCGTCGGCGAATCGTTCCGTTTAAAACAATTGAACATCACGGCTCGCCGCGCGAAAACAGCGACGACGCGGCGAGCGAGAATCGCGGGCGCGCGGACGGCGAGAAAGAAGTCGAGCAGGAATATTCCGTGGTTGGTTGGCCGCGCGCTGATCGAAGCGTGACGAGCGGTAATTGAATGTAGGTATGGCATTTGCATTGACAAGCTCCAACAGAGATAATTCGAATCTCGTCGAACGCAACGGTCCACACGGGCGTTAGGTCGTTTGTCAATACGACGACGGCCGTCCGGTTTCCACGTTTCCACCGTATCGCTGTTTGTCACCGTCTCGTCGGCCGCCGATCGTTCGCCCGCCGAACGCCCTCGCTACTTCTGCGCGGCCGGTTCGCGCGATTCGTTCCGCGAGCCCTCGTTGCTGTTGTTCAAACAAGCGACCGACAGCTGGTGGGCCACCGTGGCGCCAGCAGCCGCCACGATTTCGTCGGCCTAATGTCGCCCGCGATCTTTTTTCATGTCGCCTCCGACGAAGTATTCGCATTCGTTTCTTCGTTCTCGCTCCGTCTCGTCCTTTTTCGGATCGACGATGTCGTCGTTGACTTGTCGAGCGAATCGTTCGGTAGAAATTTCGCAACGCGGGATTTTCGCACGTTTCGAGAATTTAACTTTCGTCCGCAAGATTTTTGTCCTCGATGAGACGTTTCTTTCTTCGTTCATTTTCTCGCATTTGTCGTGCCTGTTTCCTCGAGTCTTGGGCCAATCAGTCAGGTCCGAATGCGCACGACGTGTCGCTTAATTCTGACATTCATTTTTTCTATACGAAAGGATATTTCGAACGAAAATTGCATGACATTTTAAATTACGTGTAATGCGATAAAAATTGTCATACAATTTTTGCTTGGAACAACTTTCTCGTACAAATGCTTTGCGAGTAATTTCAGGTGGCGGAGTTGATTGGCGATTCTAGTATTTTCGCATGACTACAGAAATTTGACGACTGCAAAGATTCAGAATGTCTAGGCCTCTTTGAAAAAGAAGAGCCACATTTCTAATTTCGAATCATGAAGATTGAAGAACGTTAAATAACAAAACTGGAACAACGTCGAACGCAGGATGAATATTTGAAATAACAAAATTCGAAATTTTAGGTTCTAAATCGTAGGTTCAGTTTTGTACGAACGTTTGCAAACTTGCAGCTATTATGCGCATAGCTCTCACTTTGGAATTCAATATGAAACGCATGAAATTGTGAAATTCATTGTAAACTCGCGGGCTATCGCGGTAGATTCAGTCTACTTTGGCGTACGTTTGCGTCCAAATACTACTTACAACCACTCCGTACAGCCATTCCGCTTTAAAATTTCAAATTATCTACCGAAAGTTCAAAAACGAAGACAAGAATAGATTCGATCTTTTATGAGTTCGCTAACGTGCAGTGTGCAAAATTTCCAATTATCCAGCGGTAGATCGACGAACACGAGACGCTCGAAATATTAAAATTCAGAAAAAAGTCACACGTGATGAATTCAGTCTTGCACGAGTAATATTTTTCTGTACAATGTTCCGCAACAGAATGTCTAATTATTCAGCAGAGTCCAACACCCGAAGCATTAAAATCTGCTTTCGCAGACTTTGCATTCGAATCCTGAATCCTCCCCGTGAAAGATCGCCGATTCCTCCGTCGTCGGAGACGTCGGCGCGGCCAGTTTCCTTGCAAGTGTCCTCTCGATTCTTCAGGCTTGCTCGATCGAAAACAGCAGACTGGTCGGTATACACCGCACCGACATACGCTACAATAGAGCTTCACTTTCGAAAATCAAACAGAGAGAACCGCCGGGCCGGCGCATCCTCGCAGCTGCACTGTTTGTACGAACGTGCAAACAATGGAACTACCCATTTCCTGTGCGAATATATCCTGACGATAGCCAGCCGGTCGCGGACTTGCCGCCAGGCAAACACGTACGATGACGCGCGCCGATCTTCGCCCGGAAAGATCGATACTTCCCTCCTCGATCTTCCGCGCCACTCTCCGCATCGTTTCGCTCGATCCTCCTTCGACATCTCCGCCGGTCATTTCCCATTCGCTCGAATCATCGTCCGTCCCTCTGGCAAGGGAACTTTCGCGTTTCGCGGAGGTTTGACGAGGTGAGAGGAGGTTTGACGTGGTGCGAGGAGGTTTGACGAGGTGAGAGGAGGTTTGGCATTTTTTATCATTCTACTTACGACTCGTTCAGGTTTTAAGCTTTGCTCGCTTGCAAATTTTACGAAGAACGTCAGCAAATTTAGAATTTCGAGAAGAACGTTAGGAACGAATAAGAAATTTTCTTCCAAGGAAAACGTCGTCTGCAATTTCCAAGCTTCCAAATTTGTGTTATTTTACATTGTTACGTTCGTGTCATTCTTGGTGCGTTGGAAAATTTGCAATTTCGAAGTTAACCGTTAAACAGATAATTCCAGCTCTGTTTCCTTTGACTCGACTTCTTCCATTCTATAGTTCGTTCCATTATCGACAGAATGGTTTGAGATTTTTCGTCGAAATATTATTTTCGAATTGCATTTAAGACACAGTTTGTCGCAATATCTCTTCGTCCTAGAACCAAGTCTCATCAAAGAAGAGAAAAATTGAAAACTCCACGCTCCGCAATCTTTAAAATTCGCGGCAGAAACGTGACGGGACAGTGTCGAACGTCGGAAATTGTAGGCAGCAGCGGGCGAAAACCGGCGCGGACGGTGTCGCGTTCGAGTTGCCGTCGAAAAACACCAACGATCCCGCTAATCCGACCGAGAAGAGTGCAGTTACACGACCGTCCCCGATATTAAATCGCGCGGACCCACCCTCCGGCCTGGCGATCAACGAGAGCGAGCGAGACGACGCAGAAACAACCGGCAGAAACAAACGAGGAGGAGGAGGTGGAGGAGAAGGGGCTCGTCGAAACTCCACTGGCCAAACACCCACCGGAACAATGATGATGACGCTTCGGCCCGTCTCCTCATTAACCTTCGACTAATTAAACGCAACGAGAGGCGCTCGTTACGAGGCGAGACGACGGCCGCCGCGCGAATTTCGGCCGCCACGCCGGAAACAAGAGAAAAAGAAAGAAAGAAAGAAAGGAAGGAAGGAAAGAAGGAAGGAAGGAAAGCATCATCAAGCCAGGATTTCACCCCGGGACGAGTGAGATCGATCGAGATCGATCGAAGAGACTACTCCGGGGTCCCCCGTTTGAATGCACACGCTTTCGCTCCGCTCCGCTCCGCCCCGCGCGAGTCCGTCAGACGCACGCGAGCCACACCGCAAAAGGGTCGAAACGAAAAGGGGTGGGAAAGAGAGGAGCGAGAAGGGAGAGAGAGAGAGACGGCGGTTAGAGAGAGGGTTAGAGGGTCCGGTGGGAGATAAAGCGATAAAGAGCAACGGAGGAGAAAGAGAAAGAGGGCCGCAAGCCAGAAACGGAGAACGAGAGACGAAAAGAGGCAGCGAGAGAGAGAGAGAGAGAGAGGAAGCGAGAGAGAGAGTGAGAGGACGGTGGTGCGACGAACCGAGACGAACGCTCGCGGAAGGAGTGGGGTTGCCCACGGGGTGTGAGAGGAACCAGGAAAGGGGAAAGGGATGCTGCGTGTGTTGGCATGGACCAGTGCGTCAACGGCTGTTGCCTCACACGAACCGCCGAAATTATAGTTAGTGGCCCCGACGGGTATTCCCAGAGACCAGTCTCGCTTACCAAAACACCGCGCTTCGAGATCTCCCTCCGGATCGACGAGGATCCCCGCACCCCGGGAATATTCGAAATTCTCACCGAACGTACATTGAGACTTTGAGGATCGATCGCGCAGAGTCGGAGCGTGGGATCGTCAGTGCGCCGAAAATCGTCCGATGGACGATTGTTTCGGACATGGTACCAGCGCGTGAAATCGTCGTTTCTCGTTCTCGTTCGACGACTCGGCGACTCCGGGGAAGATTCTGGTGACCGCAAGGTTGGATCCGAGTGAGATTTCGTCGAGGTGAAGGCAGTGACAGTCCGACGGTTGCCACGGTGAACACGGACGGACAGTGAGTGCGATTCTTTCAGTGGAACTCGTGCTTGTCTCCTCTGGATTCGATTTTCACGAGAAAGTTCCTCGAGTTCTTCGGGGCGGAAGGTCGTCGTACGTCGTTCGTCGATTCAAGAAGCAACGTCAAAAGTTGCTTCGTCGGTACGAGAGAAGCTCGGTGGAACGCCGCGGTGCTGCCGAGAAGAATCGGTCGAGATATTTTCGCCGGAAGTGCGAACGCGAGAGTGGCCCGGCAAGAGATTTGAATGCGAAGTTAAGCGAGAATCTTATCCGTCGCCGTGTCGTTCTTCCAGGAGGGTCGTAAGATTCTTCTCCCCTCGATCCTCGCCAACGTCGTCGCCTCTCGTCGTCCCCAATCGTAAGCTTCCGTCCAAGGGACTCGTCGATGAATGTTATTTCTTTTAAAAGTTACGGGATATGCGGCCGGAATGAATCAACCCAACGATTCCAACAGTTGCACCTTCTCGAATCTCGAAATTCCTCTCGTAAATTGATCGTGAAGCGTCAACGCGAATCACAGAGTTGATCCCTCACTTTGAACTTTTCAATGTTCAGACTGTCGATGGACTTTCGCACTCGGGCTTCGAAATTCTCCTCTCGGCTCGTTGAAGGCCTTTTGGTCAGAACTTTCACTCGGAACTCCGCGTTAGGAGTGTCTAACAATTCTGAAAACTCCATTTCAAAAGTCAATTTTCGTCGAGCGTGGAATTTTCACACGTTTGAGGGTCTACGCTCGAAACGTCGACATCGGCAGCGACGCGACAGTGTCAAAGCAGACTGATTGATTCGACCATGCCAACGGTTCGAAAGTCTAAATCTAAGAACCTGCGTTCGTAAACTCCACTCCGGATCTTCGTTGAAACCAGGATCTTCTCGGAGGATTCTTTCCTGCAAAATCGCTCATCAACGAATCGGACTGCTCCAAAGTTACGTCCGTCCAAGTAGCACCGGCGCGAGCCTCCCACCGTCGTTCGGCAATGTCCTACGAAGTCGCGTGATGACAGCTTTCGATGACAAGTGGCCGATCGGAAGCGAGCGTCCGAGTGTCTGAACGATCAACGAATCCCGGCGGTGTCGGAATCTGACGGCGCGATCCCAGCCTCTCTGGCACTGACAGAACAACGTGGTAACGTGCCACGTGCACTTTGACACGCGGTTGTTACGTGCGTAGGGGTTGGGATATCCATGTGGCGTGTGTGGGGGTTGCCTACCGGCGGGCGTTCTTTTTCCCCTATTTTTTCCGTCCCCACCACCCGGGGCTGGTCCAACCCCTCCTGGAACCACCTGGATCCGGTGTGTCAGCCCCGGTGACGTGCGCAAAAATTACTGAATGAACGGTGACGTCACCGGGCCGGCTCGCGTGAAAAGTGTGCGAGTCGTGTTCCTGTCCGTGTCAACCACTCTGCCGAGTCTCGTCTCGTTTCCTCCAACGGGCCGCTCGTCGCCCGGCTTTCATTCTCTCCCCGTTTTATTCACCCGCGTTTTTCCTCGTTACGTTGCTCGGCGTACGCGTTTCCCCGCTTTCCACTATCGGCGTCGCGTCGCGATCGCTTCGGGGTCTGTCGCCTGTCGTTTCGAGGCTCGATCGAGCCCGAGAAGGGCTCGCCGAGAGATAAAGGAGCCTGCGAGCCGTCGTTAAATGGATTAGAAGCGGAAGGGTTGGTCGCATCGGCGACGGCACTCTCCCCGATCTGGCTCTCTCTCTCCCTCTCTCTGGCAGACCAAACCCTTTCTCTCGCAGCCTTTGACCACGCTTCTAGGAAATGGCTGGTATTCCTTCCCTTTGTCGCGGTGACGCACTTGAGACAATCCGCGATGCAGTCTGATAAAAATTGGAGTCGTTTGGAATTTGTGTCGTACAGTCGACGAGAATAGCTTTGAAAACGTGTTTGGGAAATTGTATCGAAAGTCTCTCGATCGCTTTCGGTGTCTATTGAGATTCTTGGTCATCATCGGATGCCTCGGTTCGTGACGAATAGAGCGTTTCTGTCTTTGTATTCTTCGTCACACTTTAGCATTTGCTTGATTCGATTGTCAAAGAACTGGAATTCTTTCCAACTAATCAATCTAACGCACGATCTTACAAAAATCTCCCAATTTTTAATCAATTATTCGTCATATAGCGGAAAGAAATAGTAAATTATCATTTAAATTGATTAATGAAATTCCAACACTTTCGTATTGTTCCCTGCCAAAATCAAGTCCATAGGCAAATTGTTCCATCTGAAACGATCGATT
>KQ435711.1:2107398-2122092 GCA_001276565.1 Melipona quadrifasciata
CACCGTCACTTCCGGCACCGGTGCAGGATCCACCGCGCAGCAGGATGCCTTCTCAGCGGTCTCATCTCGTAAGTCGCACCTCTAACTTTGTGTCCTTTTCCTCTTTCGTCAGACGCCAGTCCCCCGCGCGACCCATTTATTCCTCCGACGCGTCGTTTTCCCATCGAACATTTATTTTACGATCTTTTATTATATCAATATTATTATTTAATTTATTCATTAATTTATTATTATTATACTCCATGAAACTTATAGGAGGCCATACATGCTGGTTTAAAATAGGAATTATTAAACTTTGGAATTAATTTTCCATTTATTTCAATTTTGTTCGGATCCTTCCCACAGAATTTTGATCAATTTAATCACGGAGAATGTGAATAATTTTATTACTTATTATGGGCAATGTTCAACTTGTAATTGATAGCGTAGAGTCACAGGGAAAAGATTTAGAATTCCCTTTTGTTTGTTAATCTTCATCGGGGAGAATGTGGATTCGGATTATCTAAATTTTAATAATCCAACATAAATTTCAGAATCGTCTCTTGAAATTTCTTTTCTTGTTGTAACAATTTTGATAATTTTGTGTCAACAACAATTGTCAAATATGTAAGAGTAGACAAACTGAATTACTACGAATCTTTAGTCCTGAAGAAAATAGATAGTCTCTGTTACCTTTCTTTTTTTAAATCAAAAGAAAAAGGAATTAAATAAACTTTAATAGCATGGAAAGTTTCATGGTGGTTCAAAGTACTTTTAAAAATAAATTTTACAGTCATTTACAGTATATTCTAGTTACATAGATTTGGTAGATTTCGGTATTCCATTTACAGAGCCCAAACATACGTAAACCAAATGCACCCGTACTTCCTGTTAAACTACTGTATTAACAAATGATGGCCCAATGTTTATAAGTACTAGTGCATTTGTAATCGATATCGTAGCGTTTCGCAATCAACGACGATCAATGAAATTGGCATCATCATGCAGTCCAATAACTCTAAACAGAATAGAACGGAAATCAACGAAATTCGGAAATGCATCTTCGCAGTCTGAATGTTGAAAATACTTACGCACTCTTTTCTTCATAATTATCAAGAGACGATACATCATTTTTAACAAGCAGATTGCATTCTATATGTAATTTGCACGTTATTTCAATTTCTGAATTTTTAAATGTCCCAAGGATGCCTAAACTCCACTTACTTTTCGCCCATTTTCCCCGGAGAAGAAAAAAAGAAAAGCCATCCCAGATCTGACTCGCCGTTAACCCCAGTTTCAACCCACGAGGGAAAAATTAATATTTCCTGTTGCTGCTCGCAACGTCGAACCTGAAACCACTCCGAGCACAGCGCGAGACACGGCCCTTAAGGCGCATTTTGTTTCACGCCGATATCTCAAACGGTTGCCGAGATACAGGGGCCCGAGAGCCGCTTGGCTATAACGCGTGCACGGGGGGAGGATGAATGGGCCAGTCACCGCTGTGACCTACATCTTTCTCCTGGAAACGCGTACGCGCGATAGTAAATAGTAAAAAAACTGCTGACTCGCGTCTGCACTGACCAGCGCACGTGGCGCGGGCTTGGCGATAGGTCAGTGCATGCGGTGCGAGCGAGAGGGCCGAGCGCGCGACGAGGACAGACGTCAGCGAGATATTAAAAATTATCCCTCGCTTCCGACGACGATATCTCGGCAACCGCACGTCCGATCGGCGCGAAACGAAAACCGTCTCGCAGAGGAAGCTTCCGTCCGTGCGACGGTGTCGACTTTGCCCGAGGATTTTCGTCATCTTCGTTATTACAATCGGTCGAATTTCGAGGAATTTTAATACGAGTGGAGCGGATTTTTGGCGGTCTCTCGCGGCAAATGTAAGGGAGTTTCGAGAAGCATCGGGCGTGTCTTGCATTCTTTCAGTCACGGGAGAATATTTTCAGTTCGTCGTGCAGGGAAGATTTTTTTCAAATTTCGTTACGATGACGGATCTAGTTTTGGGTAATTTTGACTCGGCCCGAGGGGACTTTTTCTTAGAGTTTATCGTGGCAAATGTAATGTTTATTGTATTTTGCATTTTACATGTTACAGGAAAACGTTCTAGATATATTCCAGATATTTGTGTTGATCTTGTTGAAAAATTTGTGTTCATTTCGTGATTTAATTTTGAATAATTTTAGTTTGAGGGTTGATGGAAATATCTAAAGGAAGATATATTTGTTATCATTGGTGTATTGTATATTTTTAATTAAAAATAATCATTTTAATAACAGAACCTTACGTTTCATACAACAATTATTTTCTTAGAAACAACTCGCACCAACTTATTTATTTTAATTAACATTGTTTCACTATGTCTACTTTACCTCGTTAAAGTCCCACTTTCACCATATGAAATTACAATTTTTCTCTTTCCAAACTAAAATCTCACGTCTGGTCCATCCTTTAATCACTGAACGTTCCAATTGTTTCCAAAATTCCAGTTCCGCGGCTGTACGGAACAAGGAAACTTGGAACTCTAGTGTAAAGCGCATGTTTCTCACACTCCAAATAACCATATAATAATATAATTGTCCCTCGATCGAAAGAATTAAACACGACAGAAGGCGATTTCTCTTTTCCATCGAAAAAAAAAAAAAAAAAAAAAAAAAAAAAAAAATGGTGCCGGACTCGACGACGCCAGGGCAATCGGACCCGCTGGACCCCCTGAGCAGCCTGATGTCGGCGACACCGAGTCAAAGGTACCAGGACTACGTCTCCCCCAGGTCCCTGTCCACCGACTCGAGCACCACGGAGAGCCCCGTGCACGAGGAGCAAGGATTCGGCCAAAATTACGGCAACTACTTCCCAACGCCTGGCGTGCTGCCCAGCATCCTCTATTCCCAGCTGTACGGGAATCAATTTCAGAACTCGGAGAGCCCCGAGCAGAGAGCAGTGGCGGACAGCTGCAGCGTGAGGCAGGAGGAAGTCAGGCCGGACAACAACGTCTGGAGGCCTTACTGAGAGCCGGACGGCGACACGTTCTCGCGATTCTGATGATTTTAGGACATTTCCCTCCGTCCGCGTTGCTCCGCGCGCGGGCGTGTAACATTCGGATATGAGCAAACTGTGATCGGTGGATGAGAAAGGTGGACGAGGTGTTGTTGGCTCGAACAGGCGAACGAAACTATTAGCTATTAGTGGGCATTAAAAATGTGAAGAAAAATAAAAAAAAAGAACAATCCGGTGCGTGTTCGAGATGACAAAAAAAAAAGAGGGTTCGGGCTTGAATCGGGCGGCTCGTTTCGAGATCACGTCGACGCGATCGCGAGATCGATGGTTGTGACTCGTGGGTGGTTGTGAATTTACACTTTATCCGTTTGTCTGTCGTTGAAGTTGAACAACTTGAGTGAATTATTTGGCCATTGACGATAGTCCACGTGACCACATTCTCGAATGAGATCTGTACAATTTTAAAATTACGAGAATATATATGTATTGCCTTTTTCTTGGAGAAAGAGGGGGGGGTTTAGTATACCAGGGAAAATTGAATTTAAAAGTTTCTGAAAATACAACATCGAACGGGGGAATTGCGTTTTAAGATATTTTTGGAAACATTGGAAAGAAAGAGATTTCGCAAAATTTGTAATATTTTTAAACTTTCCAATGAATATTCGCTCTGTCATTTAATATCGAAGTTATTACAACATATAATTTTTATGTTGCTTCACCTTTGGTTTCGAATAAATCTCAATCGACAGCACAAGAGGACAATTAACAAGCCTCCGGTAGGTAAAGTATTAATCGCTGACTGAAGTGGCGTGAACAGGAAACAATCGCATCAATGGTCAAGTATAACACAAGCTCACGATGCGATACGAAACTGTTTATCAGCAACGCGATATTTCATCTTGAGTTAATTATTTAATGCACATTTTTCGTCTAAAAAGTTTCGACACGAGCTTCGAACAACCACCAAAGAGTAAGACATGAATGTGAATGATTGATTCAATCTGTAGCGATCGCGAGGTGATTCCAAAACGATTCGACCGATTTAAATCTCGCCAGTGATTGTCAAGAGAAAATTTTCTTTCCTTTTCGACTCTTCGATTTCGCATTTTCCTTCGTTTATCTTTTTTTCTCTCTCTCTCTCTCTTCCTTTAGCTGGTTGTCTGTCCTCGACGAAACGGAGAGAAAAAAAAAGAAACACGCGCGGAGAGGGGCTGATTTGTAATTTAGCGAGTGTGTGGCGAGTGAACGTGCTACTGCTGGCCCCCGGTGATGGTGACGATGATGATGATGTATATAGAAACACTGTACATAGATAGAGCATTGTCGTTTCATCGAGTCATTCATCACTGTCGACGGACTACGCGCGACGTGCGACGACTTGTACCGGGTGTCTCCCGGATGCTTGGTCGAGCTCCGGATTATCCTGCACTCTCTCTCTCTCTCTCTGCTTGTCTCGCGGATGAGAAATTGGATGTCTCGTCTGTGATTTTGGAAATACTTTTCGTTTCCGCTGGATTTTTGTTGTGCGACTCACGCGAGTCGACAGTCTCTTCTAGAGGGGGGGGATTTTATTTTAGAATATCTTTCAATCAATGGAACACGTGTAATTTAGAGTCGAGCAACTTTCGAAATTTTAGCAACTTGTTGACTTTGACTTTTCGAAGAATCGATAGAAAAATTATAGAAATTTCTTTGCGATACTGAACACGAGTATATATCCGTGTAAATTTCCCCCGAGGAACCTCCTTTTCCTGCACGGTATTAAAACACTTTTCAAGTCAAATGAAACAGCGAAATCGTGAAATTAATTAAAGTGTTCGACAAAAAAAAGTTGCGGTCTAACGATCTAACATTCTATGCTGTGGAAAAAGGGAAATGTGTTCTTCAACCTCCCGAGCCATTTTCAAGAAATTACAATTTTCAAAGGAGAGAAGAACCCTTCAATCCTCCCTCGTTTCTTCGGACGTTTCGACACAAAGTGAAAAGTGGAAGAGAATAAATTTGATAATCGGGTGTCAAAGTTGCGCAAACTATCTCCTCTCATTCTCGAGACAGGCAGATCCTCCGGAGCTCGATCAATTATCAAACGCACCCATTGTAACTTTTATTCCATTCGATTACGTTTTCATAGTATAACGCGATTTGATCGATTTGACTGCGGGCTCGTGTGCAATACGTCGTCGATTCGCGATTCTCTCGCGGAGACGTCGAACGAGAATCGAGCATCGACCGAGTCGAGGCGATTAGAAATAAATCGAATCGTATCTTGTAAGACGAAGGGGAAGGATCCTCTGGCGATTCAACGAAAAAAAAAGGGAATAAGAGAAGGAAACAAAACGCTCCGTAGCTTTCACATCGAAATTCCCCCACCCACGAAACGAAACGAAACGAGAAAAGAAAGGAAAGGAAAAGGAAAGCGAAAGATCGCGTTATAACGTTTGAATAACGCGATTAATCGATTGAACGTCGATAACGATTTATTCCTTTTTTTTTTTTTCCCGACAAAAGGAAGAGAAAAAAACCGACGACGTTTACATTCTGCCCCACTCCCTCTCAGAAGAACGATGATTTCAGATATACATATCTACCAACCTATTGTTATCGTAGTTTTTGACCGAGTCGAAATAAAAGTGTATTTCAAAATACCAGAGAGTGTCGTGGCTGTTTCTGCCGGTCCATTTTTATTGGTTCTCCGCACGAATTTTCTCTTTGACGTAAAGGAACTTTCTCTAGAGTGTGGCGATTCTATCCTTTTTATTTTGTTTCGGACATTTGAAAATTTGTCTCCCAGTAGCCTTTCGTAATTTCTCGATGTAAATATTTAAAAATATTTCTCGGCGTTTCTTTTTCTTTTTTACTAGAGTTAATAGTATGATTTTTCAAAGTTCTTGAATCATTAGCGTTGATATCTCGTATTTCAGAAATTTTTCGCTTCATCTCGTTTTACAACGCGTGTTTCTTTTCAAATTTTCCTCAATATTTTTTTGTTTTAGCAGCAACTGCATCGATTTCAGACATTCAAAGCCTTCGAATAAATGACACACGTGACACCTAATGACAGTAAGTATATCAATTCTACTTGGGCTTTTTATTAACACTTTTTACTTAATAGACTTTTCTAATTTGTATTTTTCGTTACATCGACGTATAAGTTAAATTAATACGTAAGTATACACTCGTACAGTATCATATAAACACTAATTTAAAAAAATAAAGTGTCGAATCGAGGAAAAATCTAGTACAAAAATTTGTCCCCGAGTAGAAGAGTGGAGTAATAATTTTTCAATCGTCGTACAGTAGAACAGAGAGCTGTTAAAAACTGCGAAGATAAAATTCCATTCGTTTAAATATTAAGAAAAATTAAAAAAAAGAAAAAAGAACAGAGTACCAAGAATTATTAAAATTTTCCCTCGAAAAAAATCACTCGGTCGAGAGAGATGGTTTATAATCCGCGAACGAGTTAATTACAGGGATCGTTGATGCGGAGCAACCGAACCTCTGAAACACTAAATTCGAAATGCGTATACGCTGGTAGAGAGAGAGAGAGAGAGAGAGAGACAGAGAGAGAGTCGCTCGGAGGCAGAAGGCAAAACCAACGGAGAATCTTCCACCCTGGGACTACGTTTAATTAAATCTTTTGCGAATTTACATACACACGTAACGCCGACCTGGCGGAGGATCCTTTTGCAACAGCCGACTTTGGGGGAGCTTTGTAGAGATTCCTATCGTTATACCTGCTCCACCCTTCACCTGACAGAACCGTCATTACGAGCAATACTTACGTATTATATTTTTTTACGGTTTAAAATGGTTGACCCCTGTTTCTCTGACCATCAAGGGCTCCATAGTTAAACCTGTTTCGTAATAATGAACAACAGAGAGAGAGAGAGAGAGAGAGAGAGAGAGAGTAGGAGGAAAAATGGTCCTTTGAGAGTGGAATTTTTTAATTAATTCATTTTTCTGAATTATTGATAGTTTGGCTTGATAATAAAAAGAAGGAATTAAATAACATTAAATAATTGGTATTAATTGGACGAAGATTAAGTAGTAAGAAGTAGCAGAGAAAGCTTTTTATAATAAATTTTGGCATTAATTTGTAACAAGTAATAGTCATATAATGTGTGTGGATACTATAAATAATAATTTTGTAAAATAACTTATTGCACGCGGTGGATCAAAGTGAACATTAAACAGCGAGGACTCTGAATTTTATTTTTACTATTTCGTGTTAGTAATAATTACACAATATATATTGTCATAAATATTGTTTTAATGCACTCAGTGGATCAGAGAAGGGTCAAATGGCAGAGACTTGCGAAATAACTTTCCATGTTAAATGAATCGTCCAAACAACAACTATATAATAAATATTATAAATATCGTTTTAACCATACCAAAATCGCTAAAGTAATTTATTATATTAAACACGTGCAACAATTAAAAGGTGGCCTTAAAAATACTCCAAAATTGATATCAATAACACCTTTCATTATATTCCTCACCAAAATATTTCTCACCAGAGACTATACGAAGCAGAGTAAAATAGTTCCTCAACCGCACTAACGCCAAGATCCATAAATATACGAGCAACGAAAATAGAAAGAAAAAGGAAAGTAAAATCTGGTAACAGAGCGAGCAGACAAAGATTAAACAGGAAAAACTTGGAAAGTGTCACAGATTAGAAGTAACCGGAGTGCTTCTTGCCGCTGTGCCAACCCTTTAATTCATTCGTGGCGCGATTTTGCCGCGTGTCGCGCATAAACCAGCCGCAGAAGAGCGGGGTTTATCAGTGTTTCGCGAAGGTGGCCTCTAGACAGGCGGTAGGGTGGCCGGTCGTCGCACAACTCGTCGTTTATACGCGGTGCCGGCATAATGGAGCAGAGTGGAGCGGAATACAGATAATGGAGTATGAAGAATAGCGTGTGGTGAACGCTGACGTATAGTCTACACCCTTCTCCACCCCCTTGCTTTCCCACCCTCCTCTTTTTCCCTTTTTCCCTCTTGCTGTCCATTCTTCTTTCCGCACTTCGCGCCGTTTCCCTTCCTTTCTCTTGACGGCTCTTCCGTTTCTACAGATATTTCGAAACGTTTAATAGTCGGGTAACAGAAACCTTTATCTACAAAAATCGAGTATTCTCTTTGGAAGGAACATAATCGTGTACGTAGATTTTGAAGATCTCATTTTCCATATGTAGACTTATTTGTAATAATTTTTGTACGTAATTCGTGTTTCTACGGAACACAATTAAAGAAATTGAGCAATTTTTTGGCTACTTAAATATTTCCGTTCGTTATACGCATTTTACGCGTTATTGGATTTTTTAACTTTACATAAAGTTTTCAGGCAAGATTTCAAGTTTATTTTAATTATCAATCTCTTTCTTCTGCGAATGAAGGAAACTCTGATTACAGGGAATCAGTAAATAATCTCTGCATTCCAGTCTATCTATCCGTTATGTTTCATCGATGTTTATTTGTAAAGATTATCAGCCGTCAAATTTTAAATTGCAGTAAAATGAAATTAATTAACACTTTCTTACGAGTAAACGAAATTCTGGCTCGGGCTCTCCATTATTCTATTTGTTTCTTTTTCTGTTTCTCTCCTATTACCCATTCTTCTCCCTTTTCTCTCCCTTTCTCTCTCACTGACAAAGCGGAGAATGAGAGGGAGACACGGCTCGTTGACTCGACCAGTTGACCATGCCGATTTATCGCGCTACAGTCGAGCCGCGTTGCCAATTCCCGGTAAATTCACTGCGTGTCATCGCGCCGCGGTCCGCGATTTTTCTTGGAGCCACTCTGTCTTCTTGGAGAACGCGCGCGGCGTCGTAAATCGATGCAACGAACAAAGGGCTCTCCGCTCGATCCGGAGCCCAACGGCGCTGCCTCACCGGATAGGGGTTATTGTTTCGAGAGCCAGCGGAGAGGGCTGCATCCTGTTCTCCGATATTGGCATGTGAGATTTTGTTCTCCCGTCGAAGAGGAAGGAGACTGTAAATTCACGCCAGAGAGAGGACGGCCTTTGTGCCGTCCGTCGTTTATTTATTTCTTGCACGGATCGCCTGCGGCAATGCAAGAGGCGCCGGTCTAATTCGTCTCGTCACTTTCTCAATTTCGCGCTTTACACCTCTGGCAGCGTGTCTGCTTACATATGCCGCATTTGGTACAAATAATATAAAAGTCGTTCCACGTTTGTAATAATGTTTTATCGAGTCGGAGCTATCTTGCTTCGTTTATCGTACAGAGTATTTCCGAATTTCTATGCGAAATGTTCCAATTGTTTTGAATCTCTGTCCTGCCATTCCTGTGATGGCACTGGTCGAAAGTAACGATCGAAATTTAATTATCCAATTATAAAAACATTAATACTGTTCGAATTGGAAAGCACGAAAAGAAAACCGACACCGTTCCATGCAATTTCATCGGACGATCGCAAACGACGATCAAAATCTCCGACGAAAATTCCTTCGAAAAAAATTTCGTTGTCACGTCGCCGGAGATAATCGTCCACGATCTCCGCTCGTCGCGAGCGGCACTGCTCGTGAGGGGGGGAAAAAACGCGAACGAAAAATGCCCCAGAGCCCCACATACAATGTGGATCGAACACAGCCACATACCAGTGTACAAACGCAGAGGAAGCAACGCTGCCCCCGTCTTGCTCTCTCCTCTGTTCCCCTCTTTGTCTCACCTTTTTGTACGCATAGAGCGCACGTGGCGTTCACCGTAAACGTTCGTTCGGCTTGGCAAGCGGGAAACGAAGCTGGTTCGAGGGGGTTGCAGAGGAACGAGGGGGTGGTCGTTACACGCACCGGTCACTGCCACCCCCGTGGCTATCGCCGGTCGAAATCCTCCCCCTCCCTCCCCCCGGCCCCATGCAAAATCACCCTTTGTCCCGGTCTCGATGGGAAATTACTTTTTGTCCGTCGATTACGGGGTGAATTTTCGGACAACGAGACCCGATCATTTCGAACGAGATACGGCTTTGGTCCGAGATATTCGCGAGAAAGGGGTGTCCCCCGGCTTCGTTATCGCCGCAGCTCTCTTTCTCTCTTTGCCTCTCCTGTCGTTTTGGATAAATCGCGAGGTCAAGTAACGGGTAACTCGATAATGGACCGCTTCGAATTTCCTGTCTACTTGTTGTTCTTTTTTTCCTTTTTTCTGTTTGGCTTTTGGAGGGTCGTTTCCAAATAGATACCTTTTTTTCTTTTTTGTAGCAGTTAAAAATTTCGATTTTCGTAGCGGAGGAGCGACAGAGGGATGACGCTAGAAATTTCGGACTTTTTCAATTCGTAGCTGGGGGTTTCTTATTCAAGACTTGTCAACCGTCGTGGCCTCCCTCTGTATTAAATAAAAATTTCTTCACGCGTTCGAAAACGAATTCTTCACGGTGTCGTCCCGTGCGTCAAATTTCCCGAAACGCGAATCTCACGCACACGTGCCCGCCTCAAACCATCGGCAGAGAGGTGGGGGTCGGAGGGGTAAAATGAGCTGACGGATCGCAGATCGCTGGAGAAATAAGTAAGACTTGACGAAGTGCGCCCGCGGGGCTGCAACCCTTGATTACCGAGATCTTCATCTACATGCTAAACATCGTTCCTCAGCGCCGTCTTGAATACTCTTGTACTTACGTATGTATCTAGATTCAGCCGGGTCTGGATTCGCCTCCAGTTCACCCTCTGTCTTCCTCCGGCCAAGTTCCAACCCTCCTTCGCTCGCTGCGAAACACATTCACGTACCATCTATATGATGTTTGCTTAGATTAAATTAACCGACCGTGAACTCGTCCTTTGTTCTTCCTACTGTCGGGTCACCACCCACCCTCTGACCCCAGCCAGTTGCCTGTGAAAGAGGGTGGAACGAAACAGGGAGCGGAAAAAAGAAGAGGAGAAGAAAAGAACGAGAGCCGCTGCTGAGGGAAAATGCCTGCGAAAACGCGTGCTTTTATTCGAAATCGTAAACTGTCATTTCATTTCGCTCCGCGAGCAAACGCGTGGAGTTGTTTTCAACATTTTTTGTATTCTTGGATTCTTCGATAGGCTTTGGACTTTCTTTCTTTCATTTTTAGGTTAGGTTAGACTTTAGGAATTCTTTCGGGAGGTTGGGGGCTGGTTAGAAGGGGAGAAAAAAGGGATTTCTTCGGAGAGGGCGCCATCCTTCTTAGTGGCGCGCGAGGGTACTACGGACTTCTTTAAAGGAGGCGCCACTTCTTTAAGAAAGTCGCCTTATTCTTTTCCTTTCTTACCGACTCGCGCTCTCCGATTCTTTCGGTTTTCAAAGTTGAAATGTAATTTAAACGTAAAACTTTTGTTCCCTTCTTTGACTACTCTTCGAGGAGTGTTTCATTTTTTTTTTTTTTTGACTTTCTTCAATCCTCTTTTTCAATTGAAAGAAATTGCAAGATTCTGGAATGTTTTCCCTTTTTTTTCACACTTTTCGTTGTACGAACTTTTAAATTCTTACGTCACGTGTAATTAATTTTGCTGCGAATCGTCTGTTTTTTAATTAACGTCGCGACAGTTAAAAAATTTGGATGATCTCGGGGATTTTTTTTTTTTTTATATTTCTTAATATACAAATGAAGAATTTTTATGTTACTGTTGTAGAAAATTGAAACGAGAGTTTTTACTGATTAAAAAAATTGGTTTTCAGGTGCTGGAAGAAGCTGTTCTTTACCGACTCCTTCGCGAGCTGCCTTACCACGGGGGTGGAGACTACTTTCTTAAGGGATGGCGAGAAGAAAGAGGGTGAGTCTTCTTAAATGTCTTTGCCATCTTACTCGCTTGAGGGCGACACTGGTATCGCGTTTTGAAAAAGAACCACGAAAGAACCACCCCCTAATCGCTTTTTTCTTTTTATTCATTTACAGCGATAAATCACCACGGAGAAAGGAAGAACTAAAAAAAATTACAAATTACATTCTTGCACAGTCCAGTTTCTTAGAATGTCAATATTTATTTATTTCTCTTTTTTTTCTGAATAATTGATTGGCAAAAATTTTTAACTCGACAAGAGTGAAATTCCTGGGCGGAGAAAACTTCCGAAGAGCTTGAAATAAATGCAAGGCGAGACGTATCGATATCGGAGGAGGACGGAAATCGCTGTTAGGAGATATAAGAGCAGCAGTTTCCCGTGAAATTTGCATCCGAAACGAGCAGGTAAAGTACACGAAGATCTCGCGAAGGGCCAGACACTCAAGAGCTTCCCCTTCTGGCCGGCTTCAAAAGTGCTCCCAATTATTTTCCTCCCGTCCGTTGTGATTTCTCCGCCCTCTCCTCGGATTGATGTTCAATTTTTTATCTCCCATTGCCTATGCAAATACACCGGCGATATTCCTTGCCCGTGTAAAGACTGCCAGTCTTCACTGGGTGAAGTGAAATTAATTTCCCTCGTCACCTTCTACCTCTTTTCCCTTTCTGATTCTCCAAGACGTTCGTTAAAGGTAGATTCTTCCGACGCGACCATAAATACATTACGAGTACACATTGGAATTCGAAACTTTTGTCAGTGTTTGAAAATCTACTTTGAAAAATAATAATATTTACACTTTTATGCTTTGTTCTTGTCAATCGAATGCTTGGGATTTATAATAATTTTATCGAATATTTCACCAATGTTTATAATCAGCAATTTAAGTGGTTAAGAGAACAAATTTTTTAAATATTTTTCACGGTATTACAAATTGTTGTATTTAGTAATTTTTCGTTCAACAAGTCAATGTTGGGTAATTGTGTGGAAAATACAGACAAAGACAAGATTCGTCACTTTAAGTCCCATAAATAAAATTCCGGGAACAACATATAGAAAATCTCCAGAAACCTCTTATTTTTATCAGTCATAAAGGGCGCGCAACCTCGTGACTCTTTTCATGCATTAATCCTCTTAAATCTCATTAGTTTCTTCAAAAGCTCTGGCAACAAAAATGCACGATCTTCCACATATCACCAAAGCTCCAGAAACCTCTGAATTCACTCCCAACAACCAATAGACAGGACCATTTCCTATTAAACGTCATCCAACGTTCAGTCACCTCTTTTCCACGCATTAACCCTTACAAATCCTATTAATTCCTCCATCGCCACCGAGCAATCTCCACCAGTCACAATCTTCCGCCCTCTTCGTCACCCCCTTCCCTTCCCTCAAAAAACCAAAAAAAAAAAGAAAAAAAAAGGAAAACCAAAAAAAAAAAAAAAAAAAAAAATAATCCAATATTCACCCTATCTCGCCATGGCGGCCGAGTGAAAGTTAACGAAGAACACGGACAAGAAATGAAAGGGGAAAGAAGAGAAAGGCGAAATACACGGCAGAACGGACCTAGAACGGTGCAGAGAGAAAGAGAGAGAGAGAGAGAGAGAGATCTCGGCAAGTATCTTGGCCGGGTCTCGCCGGTAGCTAGGCAACCCACCCCGCTGCTTGATCCGCCGCCTGGTTTCTCCTCACTTTCACCCACCTCTCCCTCTAACGCCCCTGGCTCCTCCACTCTTCTCCGTAGCGTAGCTTCGCCGTCTCCAGCTCGCTCTCTCCGCGAGGCCAGAGCCGGAGGTCGACGAGAGCACAGCGACCCTCTTTCAAAATCCCTCCTCCCACCGGCTCCTTGGAGGCCCTCATCCTCCATGGTTCGCCATCCCAGCCCCATCCGCCACCCCTTTCGGCTGTTCTCTCACCGCGGGTGCGCGGGATCCCCCAGCCGCTGCCGCAACGGCCACGCTGGGGTACCTCAGAACCCCAGCCTTGCTACCCTCCACCTCTCTCCCTCTCTCCCTCTCTCTTGTTCTCTCTTTCTCTCTTGCGCGCGCTCGCTCGCTCGCTCGCTCGCTCGGTGTCCGTCTCTGTCTGGCTCAGCGCAAGTCTGTCTTTCTCCCGTCGGCGTCCAGCTCTCTCTCTGCCAAGGTGCCAAGACTCATGAGAACTCAGCCAAAAAAATTCTAGTCGATCCGAGAACCGACGATGCCCTCCTCCCCGCTCTCCTCCGCGCTCTCTTCCGCGTTTCCTCTTTCGTATCCCTTCCGTTGGCTGTTTCTCACGCGACGTGTCTCGACGATTCTCACCGTTTCGTTGTACCCAGCCACGTAGCCGGGAATTTTATCGTCTGCCGAGTGCGACAAAGGTGGGATTTTCGGTTGTTGCTGGGAATATGGCACATCGGTCAGTTCGGAATTGTTTATCGCACTCTTTGCAATTTGGCAATCTTTCAGCGATAACGTAATGTTGTAAAATTGGCCTTCCCGCGCCGGGAAACTTTACTTGGAGTATAAATCGGTACGTTAATTAAATTTTACGTCGTACCAGGAATTTTGCAGACTGGACGACAAAGGTGGGATTAGGTCGCACGTACGTAAGAGCGGTGTGGGATCGTGTATTTCCTGGTTATTTGGTTTTTCAATTTTGGTTTCGTCACTTGAGACTAAATATTCCTTCTTTTCTAGAGATTTTTAGTTCAATTTTAACTTGACGAACTGTTACGAATGTCTAGAACTCGGGAGGAATCTTTTGAGGTCTTCCCGTGTCTGACTATTCATCTGCCGTTTCTACTTGGCTATTGCGTGTAGGCATTCCAGTATTAAGAAACCTTCAACAATATGTACTCGGTCACTTTCAAATCTTTCCTGAAGCGAACTCGCATTACTGTGATTTACCGAGAGAAACTCGACTTGACAAAATTTTAATTTTCACGAAAGAGATCCCCAATTATGTCTTATCTCGAGCGTACCTGTTCTA
>KQ435711.1:2192585-2206498 GCA_001276565.1 Melipona quadrifasciata
TAGGAGAGACGAGAAATCGACGGGCAGGACTGCTACTCCACAGTAACGCCGGGGGGCAGCAGGGGAGAGAAGCTCCGTTAAGCCGCTTATCATGCCGAAACAATACACTGTCGGTGCACCAGTATCAGTAGCCGACCCTCGCCGCTCGAGGCTAGTCCCATCAAAATTTCGAGCTTCGAACGAATTTGAATTGGAATCCGCGCCGCCAAACTAGCTCGTCGAATGCGCCGCCACCGGAAATCGCCGCTGCGAAGCAGACTGGGCGGCCGCTCGCGCCGGCTTTCTCTCTCGTGCGGGCTGATAAATCGACACAAAAATGGATGGCACCGAGAGATGGAAATTTTTTTAGTGTTTTCAAGTAACGGAGGCTTGCGGTGTCGAAGATTAACCAGAACTCGATTTTCTTTTCTGTCTTCTTTTTTTTTTTTTTTTTTTTTTTTTTTTTGTTTTGTTTGTTCGTTTTCTTCTTTTCAAAAACGAAGACGAAGGCGTGGACAGTTTCAATTAATTTTAATTACACGCTGCTGCGATTAGTCGTTCGTGAGATGACGAATGACCCGCGAATGCAAGTCTTAGTGTTTGAAGCAACGAGGGCTTGCGGCATTAGAAGATCAATCGAATTGAATTTTCTGAGAGATTCAAGACATACGACACTGAGGATCAACTGTCTATCGTTACAATTCGCTCTCTAAATTCTTTCATCTGTCAGAAACATAAGAGGAATCCAAATCTAAAACAAATTCTTCCAAAGACGAAACCAAACCGAAACGCCTCGAATTTCACTCGAAGATTCTCAAAGAAGCTCAACTACTCAAGCTTGGTGGCAGTTTCCCGACGAAGAAACGATCGGTAATTTCAGTGCGCCGTAGCTCTGCTACTCGAAAGTCGGCCGGTGAAACGGGGCGCAAAGTTTCGGGGCGAAGAGTGGCGTCGACAAACGAAAGGCCGGGGCTTAATCAGAGTCTTCTCCACTTAGACGCTCGGTGGCAAAACTCAATTTTGAGTCGGCGCCTGCCGACGCTCAATTTTGACACCCTTCGTAGCCACCAAGCCAGCCAAGACTGAGTGGAGCAAGCTTGCCTTCGCGACACACCGGCAAAGGGGATGATGCAGGGTTGTAAACTTAGTTATCCGCCCGGCGCTTGAGACGTGCTACGAGGCAGATGCTACGAGGCACTGTGTGTGCCCGCATCGGCAGGTAGCGGATCTGGACACAGAGAGAGAGAGAGAAAGAGAGCAAGTCTCCTATCGATAGACACTTACCGGACAACTTGAATCCCAGAGGATCCTGAGGATGACCGAAAGGGAACGGTCTCGGACCAAAGTGGAAGGGATGAAACGCCTGGTGTCCTGAAACGAAACGTGAATTTATGCGTTGTATATTGCCAGTTGGCGCGTATTTTTCTTTTTCTTTTTTTCTTTTTTTTTTTTGGTGTATGAATTAAATTATTGAACTTCATTTTTGATGTGTTTTTTAAATGATATTGAAGTTTTCAAACGAGAAGTCGTTCGCTGAAATTTTCTTTATTTCTTTTCTTTTTTTTTTTTGTTTTCGGTGGGTTGCAAAATTAGTCGGAAATTTGCAATTAATATTTTTTGTAGTTCCATTAATTCTATATTTTATCTAATTCTGTATTCGAAACATGTAACTATATTTTATTATATTCCCCAAATCATTTAATTTTACATTCGAAGTTTGAAAATTAATTTTAAAGAATCAATTCTTAAATTTCCATTTTATATCCATACTGTTACGAACACGTCAATTATTTTAAATTTCACAAAATTATAAAATTTAAGTAGAAAACGTAGCAATGAAATCATTAAATCTCACAATAACGTGAATTAGTTGAAGATTGCGAATGAAATGTGCGCGAATGATTATTTCAAAAAATATAAAAATTCTGTTCACGTTTAAGAGTAGAGTTACCTACTGCTGGTAAAACCGTGTAACACTCACTTGTCTTTGACCTAGGTTCTCTTGGTCCATCGACAGTGACCTTGATTGCCTTGGACAGAGTGGCTATTTGAGGTGGTGATGTCTGCAGCATGATCGTCAGGGTGAAGCTCTTCCCTGAAACAAAAGTGAAGGCACATGTTAGTGGAATTAATTTGGTGGAATTATCGCCAGGTGGTAAAACGAAATCGCACCTCGTATGTTCTTCAAATAAAGTTTGAAACTACGGAGATTTAAAGCGAGTTAACGAAACTTAAATTTGTTCGTTCCGTCAGAGAAGCAAATTTTGAATTATTGCACAGATGTATCTGTGTAAACTTATATGACTGACTATAAATTTTAATAAAATTTTATTTCTATTTATTTTTTTCTCTACTTATGTGTCTTTCTAAACAAGTATTGTTATCACTAATTATTTCGAAAATAGTCTGAATAATTCCATTGCATCTTCACAGATGTACGTAAACTCCTACGTTCACGAAACACAATTCCACCTCACACTCACTCACCCCCGAACAGAAATACTGTCAAGCATTTCTCCATCACCCAGTTTAATATTCTCCTCTCAAGAAGAAATCCCGAAACGAAGCAAAACAAAACAAAAAATCCAGGAAATCTTCTCACGTGATTTTCATCGTGGGTGCCAAAAAAAAAAAAAACAACTCGAAACGACAAAAACCAACCCCCGTTTGCACACGCCTTGCCAAACGCGTTTTTCGCGAGAAACGCGGCGAGAAACGGCGACGCGCGTTCACGGGGTGCGTTCGCTGGAAACAAAACACAAATGTGCCGGAAGTAAGGGGTGAACGAGTGGCGCCGCTGCGTCGATGTTTGCCCCGAATCGGCCGGAATATGTTAATGTCGGGCGAGGAGGGAGGCTAAACGCGAGCCCACCATCCCCGACAAATGTACACAGCCGTTTGTTACGCGCGATTTCGTCCTCTCCAACTTTCTACCGATACATCGAGCCTGTCGACCGGTTCGATCGCTCGATCCACGGGTCGTGATGGCCCCTGTCAAATCTTCGTCGAGATGTAGCCTGTCACTTCAATCAACGGCAGCTCGATTTTCCCCTTTTTTTTTTTTTTTTTAGTCCCTCAAATTTGTCGTCGACGTTTCGAATCCGACGTTGTATTAACAGATCGTGCTTGTAAAAGATAGCTCTTTTCGCGAGATAGGGGACGTGAATTTCGAAGATGGAAGAAGTTTGTGGAAGTTTTTTTGCGAGTAGGTGAAAGAGGGAGAAAACATTCTTGAGATGACGTTTGTGGAAGTTTAATCCTAAATTATATTCGTTTATAATTATTATGTGCAATAACAGATGAAAGTATTGACCACTTAATATATTATTTAAATCACCAACTTCAATAACTAAATCACTGCATCTTAGGAATTGCTCTAACTTCAATTATTATTTCCAATAAAACTGTTACTAAATTATATTCGTTTATATTGTTATAATTATTACGTGCAATAACAGATGAAAGTATTAACCACTTGGTATATTATTTAAATCACCAACTTCAATAAGTAAATCACTGCATCTTAGGAATTGCTCTAACTTCAATTATTATTTCCAATAAAACTGTGACATTTTAACACCCAGTGTATACATATATGTATTATACCTTAGAGCTTACGACAAACATACTCAAATACTACGCAAAATAAATGTTCGCACTGCTCTCGCAGACCGACAACCTAATTGTGCAATTAAAAGTTAACAAGACAAAGTCCACCGAAGCAATTATCGAAATTCAGAAGAAACACTCCAAAAAAATCAGAATCCAAATTTGAATCACCCTTTTAGTTAATTCCCACAAATAAAAGTATTTCGCAGATAGAACGACACACGCCGAATAACCGAACGTGAATTTCCAACGTTTTGCCAAAAGTTTCTCCTCGCGAATCGGCGATCAGCCGCGATACACTGGAACGGAGAGGGTCAGAGGTTAAACGATGAAATAAAAGCTGGCACTTACGCGCGTTTTCGTGCTACGAGCGCCGAGTTATACCGGCTTATAATGGGGTCGGCGTGCATACGCGCGCGCGGTTGCGCAGTTTTATTTTATGGCGGCGTGGCTTGGACGGCAAAACGACCGGGTTTTTACGGTGAACCACGACATTTAACCGGCTTACCGCCGTCGTCCAGCGAAATATTCAACTCCGGACGTTTCGCATCACCCAGGAAACGTTCTGCTCCTCCGCGTGTTCCGTTTCGTCGTCGCGCGACCATTCCTCTTTGTCCGTTTGAAATATTTCAATTCGTCGTACAAAGTGTTATTTGCGTAGAATGCGAAGAATATAGTTCGTCGCTCCTTTCTCGAGATGCGATTCAATCACTCGGTATAAAATTTGTCGGAGTAATTTATCATTCACGAGTATAGCTTTCTTGCCAATTTGTCAATTTATATTGATTTCTGTATCGTTTTGCTCCTTTATATAGGTAAGGAAAGGAATGTTTCCTTTTTTTTTTTCTTTTTTGGCAAAAAGTGAATCATTGCTTCCTTCAATTTTCGATTCAGCGTTTTCTTCAGCGCAATAATTGTGCAATTTGAAATTTGTCATTAATCATACTACTTTGAGGAAATTACCACATTGCTCTCATTAATTGCCGAAGGTTTTTTTTTATAAATTTCAGTTCCTGTTACTTCAAAATTGCTGTCATAATAAACCAAAGGAAATCAACAACCAGTCTTTAAAATATTCTGCATATAAATCATTGTGATTCAATTGAAATAAAGCAACTGTCACAGTGTCGGTGTTTGGTTGGTTGATTAAAATTTACAGTCGTGACACAAATGGAGATGTGTAGGAGATTTAATGCTGCTAGTATAACAAAAAGTATCGCTGCATCGGAGGATAATTATCGAATCACCCTCGAGACTTTCGATTCGAGCGAAAACGATGACGACGAAAAAATTCATCTCGAACCTTGCTAATCCTTGGAATGAAAGCGAGAAACAGAAAAAAAAAAGAAAATGCAATAGGACGAGGAAAAAAATTATTCGAAATAGAATACAGAGATTTTCGAGGGTGAAAGCTGAGGGTTAACAAGGCCAAAGTTTATTGCCGGTGCGGTGTCAGATTCGTGATGGCGGTGGCGGCGCGAATCGAGGGTGATGGCAGGCGTTTTGAGGGTGTTTATGAGGCATTATGTGTAACTCGCTGGAAGAACGATCCTCCCCCTTGAGGTCTGCTGCCCTCCACCTGTCTACGCTCGCCGAAATCGTAATTCGTTGCGTGCTAAACGCTGCCTTTCCACGCATCAATCTACGCCCTGTTGCAGCCTTCTGAATAATTTCTGAAGCCAGTCTGCGAACGTTCGATTTCCATATGATTTTATAAGACTACGTACTTTTATGCTCTTTTGTACTTTCATTAACGTTATCAAGGAAATAGGTAATGCCTGAAAATTTGTTTTACAGTCGTTTAATGTGAGAATTTCAGTTAAATATTTATTATATTTTTTGTATATTTTTATAAAATGTCTGCAGTTTTACCTTTCATCTACATGTATAATAAATTAATTTTTAATTGACGGAGAAGTAAGTATGCGTAATGCTTCTGATTTACTAAATTATTGGTATTATTGAACACATTTTCATATTTAATTAGAAAGAAAAGTCTGGCATGCAGAGGTGTTCAAACACTTGGTGAAATCTATTATGTATGTTGTACAAGACACATTGAAATTTCATTTCAGCACTGTCATGATTGTATTGAGACAAATCACAAGAAATTTATACTGGCAAAAAGGCAAACGATATTTGCTCAATTTCAGATCGATGATGATTGATAATAACTTTCTGCACCAATCTTGGCCCAAATCGCATCGATGTTTCCTTATTATATGTTTTTCCGCTCTGAGGAAAGAACTTTCGGTTCCCATAATCGCGAGAGAATTACTCTCCGCAAAAGGTACCTCACTTTCAGTATTTTCATCGCGACGAGGAGAATTTCTTTCGTCCGACAGACAAAAAAGGGAGAAAGGAACGTAATGACCGTGCGTTTACGGGCTGGCGATAGTCCGCGTCCATTTACACGACAAGGATTTGCACACCGCGAGAAGACACGAGAGAACGTTCGCGTACACCCTAAGTTTGCCCAGGGATCATGCAGTGTTAAAAACTCCCCTGTTTGCCGGCGAAGCTCGTAGCCGAGGGTGGCTCGGATCGTTATTTCAGAGTGTTTGTCGTGTTTTAAGATTCTGACGTTTTGACTGGCCGAATCGCGCCGGTATGAGGCTCGTGTACGCTTCTCCATCTCCGATGGCCTTCTTTTTACTTCCAAGAAACGCTCCTCCCAACCTCGCCGATCAACTTCGGTTGGAGGAAATACCATCCTCCTTTGTAAAGTTTCTAATACAGAGGTCAATTATTCAATGATAGAAAGTCTTTCGGTAATTTCGATGTTAATTCATTAATTAATCAACGTTACATCTGTAATCTTTCTATTCTATCTGGTTTTAGCTCTAATCAACTATTACGTGAAAACTAATGATTCGTGGCTCTAGCTGTGATTTTATTTCGGATCAAAAAACCACGCTGATCTCGCCATACATTTGAAAACGTGTTTCGACAAATATATCAGAGACCGATGCTTCTGATTTTAGACCTTCGACCTTAGGAAAACAGCCAAAGGACCCTATCTTCCAGCATTCGAGCAAACTCCTACAGAAATTCGCCTTTAATCAGAACCCTTTCCTTTAATTACCAACAACGCTGCGCTGTGCTCTGATCGTTTGTCAGAAACGAGTCACAAGGAGGGAACGTCGAAATAAACTCCAGAGGAAGTGAAAGAGAGAGGAACAGATAGATAGATAGAGAGAGAGCCTCGTTTACGGGTAATCGAAGCGCAACGATAGCGTAGCGAGGAATCTTTCAGGCAGGACACGTCGACATCGAGTCGGGGATTCATCGGAGCGAGAGTACCGGCGCACGGTTGAAAAGGGCGAAAAAAAAAAGGTGGAGAGCGCGGAATTAGCATATGTAAAAAGAAACAGAAGCGCACGTACGGCGAGAGCAGCGGAGACCAGCAGGGAAAATAATGTTTAATCGGTAGAAAATCTCGGTGCAGTCATCCGCCGTAGAACCGTTTCTCCCTCCTTCCGCCTGCCCGCTCCCACCATCGTGTCTCCTGCGTGATCCTTTACTTGAGAGAGGGCTGGATTTTTTAATTTTTAATTGGGAAAAAACGTCGCTGAGGTGGTCGCACGAAATTCACGGAGGGGCTCTCTCTCGCTGGATTTCGACGACGACGTTCCGAGCCCCGCGCCGGCCAACGCCGGTCCCTGTTACGCTGTCGATTTCTTGATACCAGACGGTTCTTTTTACGGATTACCTGTTCGACACGATGAAATCTAATTGGGTGTTCGCGGTACGTGCAAGAGAAGCTTGAAGTAAGAATGAGAGAATTAAGTTGGCGGTCTGATTGCTTTTTGAGAACTTGGGAGAATAGTAATTAAATTACTACATCGAAATCAACACATGATATAATATATGGAGGATACAAAAGCTAACGTAAAAGATAATTTGTGTTGTAAAAACGTGACTAACTTGTCAAAATGTTCAATTACGTAATAACAATTCTATTATAATTATATAAAATTTACGTATTGATACATTTTATAACTATATTATATTACAACGATCACACATATATATTATAATATATTATATATTATCGATCACATTGATACAATACATTGTACTGACATGATTCTACATTGATCACATCGATGATGATTATCTTATAATGATTAAACTACTCCAGTTTACTGATGGTTTAGAATATTTCTATAGCACAAGTTACTTCTAAATCCTTCATATACTAAAATCACATTATTGGCGACATTAAGAAATATTACAAAACATTCTCGTTCAATGAATTACAAAAATTCTACTTGAGATCGCACAATTTATAATAATTCTCCAAGTTGATGCTACAGTTAATTCCATAAGTAAGATGTGAACTTTCTCATAAATTCTTCATCAAATTGTCATTCGTTGAAGCATAAGTTTTCGAGGAAAAAAAGAATAAAATATTCCTTTCATCAATTAACTAATTCTACAACTGGTTATCTTGCGGGATTGTGAAACAACCCTGGTGCTCCAGATTCCACGAGGGACGGAACTTACACTCTCGGGTATATTCCTGCGGACTCTGAACTCTACAACTCTGAACTCTCAAGTTCGAAACGCGTGGAAATGATTTAATAAGTCGTAAAGACCGGTCGACGTTGAAGAGGGTCGAGGTTCTTTTTCATAGACCTCGAGATCCCGCCACTCCCCTATGATCGCTGGAACAGCTGTTGCGACCATCGTTGCCGAAATTCCGCTTCGATCGAGCGTGACTTACACCGTCCGCCCTCCTCCCCTCATTCTAATTAATCGCCTTCCTCTCGTTCTTGCTGCCAAAGTGGATTCTTTTCGAGGAAAGTTACCAACCCTTGTAACCAACCTGTTTAAAAACACACCGTGATACGCGCTTAAACTGGCAATATTCGAGGGCGATATCCTTACTGCGAGAAGGAAATTCTAAGAATTCGTTGAATATCCTTCATCTTTCACCTCGGTGAAATCTAATTTGATAAAATTTCAGAAAAATTAAACAGCTTACGGTCTTGTAAAAAGATCATGTGAATCACGATTTGAAAAAGAACTTGGTTGATAACAACGGACAATTTTCTAAAGATGTTACGACGATGGCCGACGATTTGAACGTTCGCAGAATCCTCAAAGAAACCCTTCCTTCAACCTTCCAATTACTAGTAATTTTTAACTCGTTGATAACAACGAAGAGTATTCTAAAAACATCACACTTTGTCCAATCTTCGAATCTGTTTTATTAACAATAAAAAAAATCTTCCAAAAATGTCGCAAGGATTAAATAACAGTTTGGACGAAGAACCTTCTAATCATTGATGATCCATCATACTAATAATTTCTACAATCTAAAACTCTTGAAGAAATTCTTAAACCACCCACTGTTGCTTCGTTCCCGCCCTGGGAATACGGGGAACCTCCGAATCCTTTAGTCTCTCGCGAGCCGCCGAATCAGCCAAATCTCGAAGAGACGTACGGTGGAAAGAGTTGTCGAGAGTCGCGTGAATCACGGTCTGAAACAACCCCGCTGGTACCGTCAACGCGAGGAAGAGGAAGCAACGAGGACCAGCGGCGAATCCATTGCGCCAGGACATCGGTCAGGATCTGGCCTGTCGATAGTTGCAGTAGCTTTGCCTCTCCGGATTCTGCCGCCTCCGGCTCCGGAGGGAGGGGGGGGGGGGGTTGGCCCCCGTCCGTCCCCCGAGCATGTCATAAAACACAGGTAACTCCGGTATTTATGTCCGTCGTTTTTACGGGCGTCGCTGGCCAGCCGAACGGGCACACAGGCGCGCACGTCTCGCCACCGCCTCGTGATTCTCTCCTAGGCAACAAGAGAGAGCTTCGCGCTAATCCCTGTCGGGGAACGAAAAGGGGTGGCCGAGTGATATACGCCTCTGCGCCGCTATGATAATATCCCCTTGCACCCCCTCCCCCACCCTCCTCCTCCTCCTCCTCCTGCCTCCACCCGCAACTCCGACCGGCACCACCCTTTTGTTTCGCGACTACCTACCACTCGGCTGACTCCGCGCCACTTTTCTTCCGCGAGGACTCTCGCGCGTTTTCAGAGACCCCCGGAGACGTTCCTTTGGAACCTGTAGGTTCGAGAATATTTTTCGGCTACGACGTACGTTGTATGATGAGGGGAATTTTAGAGAAGAGCGAGATGCGGATGTGTAGTTGAAAGGGTTATTAGTTAAACTACTATTTTGGAAGATGTCTCCTTTGGAATACGATAAGATGCAAGTCTACTTGGGATATCTATTGCTCTCGCAACGTGAATTCTTTTGTTTGTGAATTCTTAAATATAGGAGAAGAGTCGGACGGAATTTTATTAATTTTTCTATTAATCCTTCCACCTATATAGTTATAATTCTTAAATATAGAGTCAGGCGGAATTTTATTAATTTTTCTATTAATCCTTCTACCTATAGAAGATGTAGAAGTGTGCTAATAATAAAATAAAAATCTGTTTAAAAAGTTCAGTTGTTTGAAATACATTGTCACGTATGACTGAATTTATTTGAATAATCGACGCTTTCTTCCTTTTGAAGATTAAACGATCGAAAACTACGAAAAATTTTAGAAACTGTGATAGTTCCTCTTGTTTGAGTTTAAAATGTACTTACTGATTGTTAATTTTTCTATCATTCGTGATTATTAAACGACGTACAGGTTTGCAAATTCTTAAGAAGACTGAAAAATTGTGATTAGATAAAAATCTATTTGATAAAACTTGATATATATGTATATCTAGTTTTTGTCAACTGATTTCGAATATTTTTATCTTTAATTTTTAATCATTAAATCGAGATTACTGTCCATTAAAAGATATAAAAAGTAAAATCTACCTGACAATGAAATGCGCATGTTGATCGTTAAATGGTTCCAAAAAATCCATTAAATTTTTTTATCGACTTTAATCACCAAGCAAACTTAATATTATCTCTTAATTAAGTACGAAGATTAGATAATTCCATCAATGTTACAGCAGCAACTAGCATATTGTCATTTATACGCAGTTAGATAAAAACTGTATTAGTCAAATTAAAACATTCTTACAAAACGTGATCGCCAGTCAATTAGTCTCCCGACAGTTGAAGTTATTCCATTACTAAATATCCTTCAAAATGTAAAATTTCATATCAATTGATTCATTCTTTTTAACATTCTTCAAAAAAAAAAAAAAAAGAAAAAAAAAATTAGCTCGAAAAAAGACATTTCTCCTAGGAACTAGAATAATTTTTCAGCCATTTCCATTGAACGTTCTATTTTTCTCGAAGGAACGACTCTTCTCGCGACTCAATTAAAAGACAACGAGTGAAAAAAAAAAAGAAAAAAGAAAAATCGAGGAGAGAAGAACAGAGCAGAGTGGTGATTTGATTTTTTGCGAACAGCGCTCGGTGCCGACTAAAATCATTCCTCATCCGCATTCGCAGTATTAAATTGGCATGGCCGCGAGCGAGCATGGAACAAATATTTACCCCAAAATGGTCAGCGAGCACGGGCCACGTGCAAAATAACGGAGGCGAAAAAACGGGGAAAAATGTACACGGAATCCGTATATGAAGCGGGTCGCCCTCGTCTCTTCGCGGTATTATGCGCGATACACGATGTGACTCGGCTGCAAACATCATAAATTTTCCATTTATTTAGCAAATCTGTTTACCCGGCCTCCGTAGATGATAACGATTGTTATCGGTGTGTTATCGGTGATCGGTGATCGGCATATTTTCCAGCAGACCGCCTGAAAAACTGTCCGCGTGACCATCGACCGTTTCGTTAAACGCGGAAACTACCGGCGAACGTATCATGGTCACAGGTAGATATTGTTCCGTGGAAATTGCGAATTTTCGCGAAATTCTCGCTCCTCGCGACACCGAGAGAACTCGATCGTGGAAGACGCTTACTCTGACGTTAATTTCCTAAACATCGTTGCCAGACTGCGAGCTTTCAAAAGGTTCATAGGGGATATTGAGTGAGTGAAAAATTGACATAAATGTAAATATGCAACGTGAGAAAATGTGCAAAATATGACATATTGAAATATATTGATATAGCAAATATTTTGTATGTGAAGGAATTTTCTATCGAGACTCTACTTTTTTCATTATATTTTCGATTAAAATTTTAAATTACTTGGGAATTCTTTCTTTTAATTGAATTTTGTTACTATCCGTACACTAATTCATAATCCCAAATTTTTAAATTATCTCAGTAAGACAATTACTACAGTCGTGTACAACTCAGCGATACTACTATGACATAATACAATTTTCTAAAAAAATTTATAATTCTTTCGGTTAGATGAAGTTTGTAACTATTTCAATTTGTGTCAAATTTGTGTCCCAAATTTGTGTTTTATTTGTAATTGTTTATGAGAATTTCAAATTGACTTCCGCTGACGACAACAGATTTTTCCCGCTTCAGATTTGTTGTCTGTAATAATTTTTGGAAATCCGTACGCTACAAGCTGCACTTTCGTTGTTTCAAATTCACACGGAAGCGCAATGCCCGTTTATATTTCCTTTTTCAAGTTTTCTAACTTCTTTCGGCATTTTATTATCGACTTCCTTCCTAAAATATAAAAAGCGTGATAATATTTGTTTTATCCAACATCGTTCGTTTTTAAAAATACGTTATTTATAAACGAAGTTGATTTCTATTGACGAAAACCGATTCCAAACTCTCTCTGGAATGATTAAAATTTTCGGAAATATTTTTAATTCTACGCCTGTTCCGGAATTAGGTACAGGCGAAAGTAGCATCGATAGAAATTATTCTGGACAAAGTAAGAAACATCACGATGTTAGCCCGACCTCCGCCTAGTTGCAAGAGAGAGAGAGACAATTGATTGATTTCAATTTCAAAATCTGACAACTAATAATTGTAGAAAATAATTCTTTCAGCTTCAAAATGCGCAAAATAAAATTTTCAAAGTACAAATATATGGATTCGAGTTGCACGATGCTATGGAGGATTAACATTTATTTGTGATGAAACAAACGTCATTTCCAGACGTACCGTAAGGGTAAACTTCTCCAATCATTTGAAACATCAATAAATGCTTCTAACCCGATATTCTGTACGTGTGAAACGTGAAAAGGGATCGACAAAAATTTAAGGTTAAAAATTCACTCGGAATAAAACAAAAATCATGCCCGCTGTTTCTCAACTTTGCCGAAATTGCTCGAATATCTGTGCTCGAGAAAATTTGAGAAGCAGCGAATAAAAATGAATTCCTGTTTTCTTCGAACCAACGCGGTGATACACTCGCGACGAATTCGCAAACCGGTGGACGGTCTGCTCGCAAATCGCAATACGCACGGGCATGCTAAAATCTTGGATTTAAAACGTGCGATCGTCCGCTGGTGTATCGCAACGTCGGTGAAGAGGAACTACGTCAGAAGGGAATATTTCCGGCAGATTGGAATATCGGAGTTTCCCGGACACGCGGAAAACAATCTTGCATGATCCGTCACCCTCATAGAGGTTCTAGAAGCAAATCGTTGCGTTCGGCTGGTAGTTAGGGGCTGCCCGTAATACAGTAATGAGGGCTTACTGCCATGGAAACCAAAGCCGCTTACAGCCAACCACTCTACTCTCAACCACCCCCTTGCCACCCCTTTTTGTCTCTCTCTCTCTCTCTCTCTCTCCCTCTCTTGCTCTCGCTCATTCTATCGCTCCGGACCGTTCTATTCTCTCATTTCCTATATATCCGCGATATCCTTCTCATCCGGCGAGTTTCGCGAAAAAATTGTGAAAACCGTTCAACGGACATCCATTGTTTCTCGACGTTGGTTCGCTCATTTTTTTTCCCCCCCAACGCACACCGGGGAAAAGAAGATGGAGAGAGAGAGAAGCGGTAAGAGGTCTCACATCTTTTACCGTTTTGGTGGATGCTGGAGTAGGGTTCTTCTTTTCTTTTTTTTTTTTTTTTCTTGAGAAAAGCGAAATTTAGATTGTGTTTTAGGTCGTGCGTGAATTTTGAATTCGTTGAGTGGGGTTGATACAACTTGGTTTGATTCGTCGGAGATCGAGAAATGGTTCGTTATTGATTCGACTATTTTATTATTTCGAAATGCACGCGATGTTTGTAACGAGATAATCCGAAATGTTTTTTCGATTTAATTTAGTAAGAAGTTTATCAAAGCACTGCTCTTTGTTAGATTTTCCCAAAATAATATGCAAATCTCATTATTATATTATAAATAGAGTACATGATTAAGTAATATTCTTGTGTAAAAATCAATGACTAAAAATTCAAACAGTTATGCAGATAATAAGAGAATATTTTAAATGAATAAAAGATTATAGGATAGATAAGTACTTGATAAGATCTGAAATTTAAT
>KQ435711.1:2206591-2222513 GCA_001276565.1 Melipona quadrifasciata
AAATTTAATAGGAAGTGAAAGTAAAATATATTTGAGATATGTACCTTTGATTATTTTAAGAGGGGCACTCAAATTGTTAATAGCTAGTTTCCAAATTACCACGTTCAAAATTCATTTGTAAAATGCCTGAAAAATCTGTCCCTCGATTAACTTTACAATTTTCTTTGTGAATCTTTGAAATAATTAAGAAAAAGGATAAGACACAATATACCCAAAATGATAAAACAGAGTGTCTCTTCCGACTCTCCGAAACATCTTCCGGCCAGTTAACTTCGTAGTTATCTTTGTAAATTTCTGAGATAAGGGGAGACCACCTTTCATAAAAAAAAAAACTCCATCCCGCGCGACGTTTCACACCCCGTCACCGAGTGGCATCAAATCAGAGAGCGACTTGATCGTGCTGAAAGTGGCATCCAGCCCTCGACCTTCCGTCTCTCCCTCCGCGAGATGGAAATATTTTCAAATTTACGCGCTCCGCTTGCCGATATCTGCAAAATGTTGATGATTCCCAACAAGCGGGAGTGACTCGTAAAAGAAAGAAGAAAGAAAGACACGAGCTGACGTTTAAACCGCCGTTCAACGAATTGTCGATGTGCGCGTGTCGCGTTTTAACCGGAAGAAGGTCGATGTCGCGCCAGACCCCGCAATTTCCTTTTCCAATTTGCCATAAACAAGTCGACCGGCCCCCCTCGTTAACCTACGCTCGTCACTGCTCTCTTGAAAGTTGCTCCCGCGAAGAAAGAAAAATACGGCGAGGAGGAAGAAGAAGAAGAAGAAGAAGAAGAGGGGCGCGAGTCGTTGCAAGTCGGTCGAATTAAAGGAATTAAAGGACGCCTCGTTACTCGTATCTTTCGATTCTCGCCACCCTCTTGATCAAAAGGGGGAAGTAAAAAAAAAAAAAAGAAAAAAAAAAGAAAGGAGAAAACGGGCCAGTTCCGAAGGGAGAACGATAGAACGCGGGGTGGGCAAGTTCCTTCTCCTTCGTTGATTCGGTCCGTGAGTCGCGAGAGGAACAGTTTGCATCAAGAGCTCATAATGACGGTGATTATTAGGGTGCATTATTCAATCGCCGAGCTACGGGCCTCTGATCTTCCTTCTCTCTCCCCTTTTTTTATTTACGGCTTACGACAAGTAGAAATAATAATTTAAATTCATACATTGATATAATAATTTGAACAGTGATGGAAGTTGTATAATGAACGTACACACACGATGGAAATTGCGCAATGAATATCAATGCTAACAAGTTTTACGAATATCCATTAATTTATGTGACAGAAATTACATAATGAATGATATAATGATTACTAATAAATATTATGAATACCCACTAATTCCTGGAATTTATAAGTATATCAATAATATAAATTTACGTGCCTCTTCTATGGTAATTAAAATTGTTGAATGTCCATTCCTTTCATAATTTCTTTACACTATATCATTGACGTACTGTCGTGCGATGTTAATTTAATATCAATTGAATATAATTTATTTTAATTTAAAACGTAAAGATATTTCAATGAAAAGAATGTGTCGATATGCTTTTAATCTGCTATACATCATTTAATATTGTTGTTACATTCACATCTTTTCATTAAAAAAAAAAAAAAAAAAATGTTAAAATGTTCTCACACCAAAATCTCAAACTTGTATGTTCATAAATGACGGTGATTATTACGTCGCATTATTCAACTTTAACCCATGATCCCCCAATTTCCATTCTTATACATATCCCTCTTTCTTCAGTTTGCCGAAGAACGAACAGCTGAATTATTGAGTCGCGGGAGACGGGAATTAAAAAATCTGCGCGACGACGACCGGCCGAGATATCGGTAGTCGCGTCAGGAACGACGACACTGTGTTTGCCGGTTGAATTAAAAATGAGGATGGAACGAAGGGGGGGCCAGCTGGCACGGCTCGCCTCGCGTCCAAGGAAAAACGAGGCCATCAGTCGGCCCACCACCTTAATGTACCGACTACTGAATGATTTAAGACGCCACCCTAGCGAAGAAGATTTCGCCCAGCGAAGGATCCGCTACGGTTGATCGAATTTTTTCAATCGCTCTTCCCGTGGCCCCCGCTTAATTGTCTGCTCGCCCGAAGACCACTCGACGCGCGAGGGATTCTCGACGGGAGCCGGAGGAATCGAGAGCCGATGGTTACATCTCGAAAAATTTCTTCTTCCCACGTCTCTTTTTGATATTTTTTTCTCTACTATAATTTTGCTTCTTTCCACGTCTCTTTTTGATATCTTTTTGTCTACTATGATTTTGCTTCTTTGGCGTCACGGTGAAAGCAGCTTGTCGGAATCTTTTGTAAATATATCACACGTTTTATGAAACATTTTTGTTTTATAATGTTTTTGAATACTTTATTCTCTGACTATAGTTCTTCTTCCTCGTTATTATGGTACTCATGAAATATTTACAAATATCTTATTTTATTAACATTGCAATAAGACACAACTGATCAAGTTTAGAACAAAACTAAAAATATATATAGGAATTGCAACATATTTTTATTTTTTGGCTGTAACAAATACAATAAATATGTTGCGACTTCTACATACGTTTTCAGATTTGGTTTCAAAAGCTACAACTCATTATAATATCAATGATACTTCAAAGTATTTTATATAAAACACTTGTATATAAAAATATACATAAAAATTTTTTATGATAAACGTTCAAATACTTTCGCCAACTCCATATATTGAAATTTATGGAAAATTATGAATGCTAATCACATAAAATTTAGTTCAACGTTTGCGATTATACGTAATGTCTTTTTAAGATAACTGATATAACAACTTCCTATAATAAATAATAAAAAAAACTCTTCTGAAAAAATGTAACTCTTCTGAGAGGTCTCGACGAGGTCATTCGACGAATGAAAATATTCGTCGAAACAAAGAAACTACGAATAATAAAATATAAAAGTATCTTACCTCTGCCACTTCTCCCGACGAACCTGAGATCGTTGAATTTCGCCACCTGGTTCTTCATAACCGCCGTAGAATTTCGCAATTCCGCGCAGCAATTTTCATCGTTTCCGGCACGCACTGTCACCAGAGTTCCATCACCGACCTCGCCCAGGGCTACCACTTTGAACGCTACCGGAAGTGTCTTGTTTGACCGCCAATGTGCTGGTAGCACCGTGCAGACCACGTGCGGGGAGCCTGTTGACAATTGCCGATCAATAAATCGAATTGTAATTAATTTGCGGAATTAATATGGAGAATTCTTTTGTCACTCTTTTTGTAATTCCAATTCTCTTACGAGTTGGATTCAACCGAACACGAAGAACGTGAAAATTAGAAAAATAATTGTTGAATTATTATTTCGCCTGTGATGTTAAGATGCAATGAAACGAAACTTCAAAAATTTGCTCTTTAGGCGAAAATCGTTCAATTTTGTTACATTAACAAATATACGTGTAATCATTAAATATTTCGACGGTAATCTGCTAAATGAAACGAAATAAAAATAAAATCCAGCAAAGCAGAATTGTCAACTCTTCTGAAAAATAAAATTAAAAGAACTACGCTTTCAAACCTCAGAGTTTTAAAACTTAAACTTAATTAATCAATCGGGCTTAAAAATAAATTATTAGTGTCAAATAAAATTTTAAAAACTACCAAAATCTAAAATAGATCTGAGAATTCATCAGCTCTTCTAAGAAAAAAAGAAAAAAATTAAGAAAACTACAAACGTCAGAGTCTTAAAAATTGCCTGAATGTGAATAAATTACCACGCGAAAAGCAAGAATTAAAAAATCTACACCTTCGTTAATTCTCATAGAATCGAATTGAAAGCATTTCTGGATATGAATCACTGTTTCTTACCTGTTCGCACAAGTTCGCCAGGATGTTCGGCAAACAAGCCATCCAAGGTCCTCTCGGCGAGCAGATCAGCGGTGAGCGCATAATCCGGTATGTTGTTTCCGCCAGTGGATCCTTGTGGTGGGACCTCGTTGGCCAGGTGCATTCTTCTTCTCGACGACGAGGTCCTGGTCCTCCTGATTCTCGCGCCAGCAAGCTGATGTGCCGAGTTCTCCTGATGCTCCTGATGACCGTTTCGCACTAATCTCGGATCCGGATAGTCCAAGCCTAGAGGCCGATCCTCGGGGCGCGCATCTCGTAAAGGATTCGTCATGAGAACAGGTTCATTGGACTCTCTATCGGAAAGATCCTCCTCGCCGACGAGCCTCGATGAATTCGACGCAATTTTTTTCAACTCGATCGCCCCACCCTTCCTTTATTATATCAATCTCCATCCATCGCGCGCTCGAATGATAAATCGACCCTTTCTGCCTGTATTATCTCTGTCTTTTGCGATATATCCAGTTGCCGATGTCCAGCGTATCCAACGATATTCTATCTAAAGTGTATTCGATGATATTCGATGATACATTAATTAAAATACGATTTCCAACGATTTTCAATGTATCCAATGATATCCAAAATGTACTCAACGATGTCTAATGTATTCAATGATATTTAACATATTCAACGATACATTAATTAAAATGTGATGTCCAACGATATCCAATGTATCCAATATATCCAATGGCATGTCAAAGTATTCAATGATGTCCGACCTTTCTTTCCGTTAATCTGCATTCGTCGCACGTTTCATAAAATATTGCGTTCCGTGCATTCAATGATACATCAACAACAATCAAAATACCCAACAATAGCCAACTCTTTCTCTACCAATCGCTTCGCGTTCTCGATGAAAAGTCGAAATTCCTCTATCTTCCTTATTTTTTATCTTTCACTTTCGTTAAAAGTATCAAAAAAACCAGTCCAGTGCGTCCAATAACGTTCAATACATCCAGTGATATATCAACAGTAACCAAGGTATATTACAGCGATCAAGTTCAACGTATCCAATGATAATTCGGCTCTCTGACAAGACCAGATTAACGGAGTAGATGAATGACGATGATCATTCCAGCGGCAGCTGGTTAAAGAGGGATTTCCGGTTGCCTCGGCGGCACGCGCGCAACTTGGCCGGCCCCGCGTGGCCCGCGACCCTTTGATCCTTATTTCATTATCCCGCGACGGGGCCGAAATAAGAGCATCCGTTTGCAAATTCTTCCTCTGCGTCTCGATTGCCAACTCGCGGAGAAAATTCGTTTTATTGGAATCCCGACGTCGGCCCCTCGACGTCCTCCTCCGTTTTCTTTGATCGGGATGCGCCCCGCTCGTCGATTCGACGGAAGCCGCTCGTCGAAAACTACCACCCTAACCGTTACTCGCGTCTCCGTGGAATTGATAACGACGGCTCGGTGACAACGACACCAGGCACGGTTAAAAATCTGGCCTCCCGGTGTCCCCGCGGTCGATCGAAATTTATCCCCACGTTTCTGTCACATCAGCACTTCTGCCCGACTATCTAACAGGTGTTAACTCTGCAGCCGAGATCCTCCCAGCCAGACCGCGGCACAAACCTCACGTTCGCACATTATTCTCGCCGGTGATCCCGATCTTCCTGGAGACACCAGATTTTACTATTAAGGTGGATGATTCGAGGTTTATTTAAAGGACTCGGTTTAAAAGTACTCACTTCGCGTGGATTTTACGAGTGATTTCAGGCTCCAGCGTTCGAAGATCGAGTGAGAATCAGATCAGTCGTCTCGATCATTTCTTCACTTGAGACGAAGGATTTCGAAGTTTTACGGAATTTTAGTGGATCGAACGAGTATCGAGTCAGTCGTCTCGATCACTTCGTCTATATTTAAGATTGGAGATTCGAGGATCTATTTTTCGAAGATTCAAAGGTCCACCTCTCGTGTGTCAAATCAATCACCACACAACGCGCTTTCCCAACAGTAACTGTTACAAGTAATAAAATATTTTCCCAAATATCCTTTCCTTCGTCTCGGCGACAGCTTTCGGTAATCAATCCTTTTCTCGTCGAGTTTTTCCAATTTCCTCGCAAACGCAACAGTTCGAAGGAGAATTATAAATTGGAATAGACAAACTGTGAAGTGCAACAACGGAAAAGAAGATACGTAAAAATGCTTCCTCGTAGCTGTCAATCGATCAATCCTGTCGCGTCACATTCTTCCAGCTTCTTCGAAAGTCTCTCCGATGCTTCTTTCTTTAAAAATTTCCCACGGCGATGAGAGACGGAACGTGGAGATGTTTCTTCCTCACTCTTGATTTCTTCGTCGAAAATACAGTGACACGACAAATCTACAAAATCATAAGTGTCGCCGAGATACTTTTCCCGTGACTGTCAATCGATCAATCCTTTGCTCTTCGAAGCAAACGTTACAACTGTCACAAGTGTACTTCCGCAACTGTCAATCGATCGATCCTCCCTTACTCGAAGACTACTTCGACGAACCAAACTCGCGGCTCAGCGCGGTAGAATCTCGTGGAAACTCTTTCGTTTCGGTGCCAGTTCTTCAAAAACGCAACAACAACACAACGAGAATAACGAAAAACGAAATATTTCACGAATCGATCGTGTAACAAGATAACTTCCCCCGAGGTAACTATCGATCGATCAATCCCTCGTTGCTCTCAGTACTCTTCCTTACTACGTACACTCGCGCGACAGGTTCGCAGTTTGGCGCGGCACGATTTGGCGAAATCGTAAATTCCGCTGGTTTCGTCGGTTGTCAGCGGTTGTCCGGGCACGGTACCAGAAGGCGAGAGACACTTCTTCGTGGCTGGTACTTCGGCGGGTGGCAGCGGCAACTTCCACGGGGAAGTAGGATAGGGTGTTTAACTCGCGCGGTCTCGTTTCGGTTCGGCGGTGGAAGATGGCGGCTTCTGCGGTGGAGCCGCGCGGTGTGGTTGCGGTGTATTTTTGAGGCTGCCGCCCCCAGCCACCACCGAGACCACCCTGGCTAACCTACCCCTCCGTGCCTCTCTTCCACGCCGCCGCCACCGCCGCCTGGCCGTACTAAGCGACTGGTGGGGGTTGGTTTTTCCAAGCGGTGGGGAAAAATCTCTCTCTCCTGCTGTGCACCCTCTTCCACGATCCTGATGCTGTACTCCTGCTGATCGCCGCGGACCGATGACAACACCCGTTGCCTCTCTTTTTCCCACCGCCGCCGTCCCCTCTGTTCGGCTGCGGAGTTTGTCACCAGTTCGAACAGAATCGCCGAGGAATGCCTTTTGCCCCTTGAAGAATTCCACCTCCACGTCCGGGCACAATGGAATCTCTTTCGCTTCTATCCACCACCGACGGAGGCTCGCTGATGACACTCGAACTTAGTTCATCGCGAAATCGCCGCGCGATGATTAGTCACGAGGTCATGTTCGGTCGAGGCTTCGTCTGTTTCCGCGTGTCTCGAGTTATGGGATTCATCGAGGCGCTGGAGGACTCCGGTTGAGAGGGTTGATCCTTCGGACTGGCGAAGCGATTCATCGTCGGGGGATGGTCGAGGGATGTTTAGGTACGTGGTGTCATTTCCGTGGCTTGAACGTTCGCAACACCGGAGCAGCGACGAGTTACAGTTCCTTGGGTTCGAGGTATATCGTCCTTCCATTCACTTTCCGATGCTCGTAGCTTTGAGTAGTTGCAAGCAGGCTGCGAATTTGGAAAATTTCAGGATGCGCAAATGCAGAGAATGCACGCAACATGCAAAAATATAACAAAATAAGTAAGGCGCTTGTTAGTTTGATTCCTCAAAGTATAAAAATCCACAGTCTAGTTGTAATCAGAGAATGAAACTTTCACGTCAAATACCTGATCTTCCATTGCCCGCCCACGAGGGAATTAACACTCTAACGTCGTCATGCGATTTTCAATTTCAGCTTTAATAACTAATGACGCGATTCTCGGTGTTAATAACTAACGACGCATGATTGTGGCATGTAATCCTCAGCAGTCGTAAACTGTTAAAAGAACTCGACAACCCTTGGCGATAGTTACATTTGACAATACTTTGAATATCTTTTATACGAAAGGTTTGGAAACCGCTTGCAATCGGTGCAAGTTGTTTGAAAAATGACAATACATTATGACACCGATTTATAGCGATTTTTGCATATTACGAGCATCCTGTAAATTTCTAAACACTCGGATGTCTCGCAACAGAAATGCACGCGACATCCGCAGCCTAGTTGCGAGATTACCTCAAAAGAATCAAATGCAACACTTGTATACTTTTATCGTCCAAAGTTCAAACACACGCGCGTACGTGCATAGCAACTCATCGTAACTCACTCGCGGTTGTTTATTGTCAAAGCGTCGCCCATGTTCACTGAACGTCGAACCGAAACGCCGCACGACTCGCCAGCGTGGTTTCCAAACGCCGGAAAGGAAGAGCGAAAATAAAAGGAAGGCCCCGTCCCGTAATTAGTGCGCGGGTTCGGTTGGATCGTTTCCACGTTGCGGTCGACCGGTACACCGATAACGAGGTCGCCTCTTGGCTTCCTTCGAACGCCTCCGCGCGTTCGATTGTCTTTTCTTCTCGCTTCCTTCGGCCGAGCCTCTGCCGCTTCCGTCGTTCAACGACCTCCTCGCCCGAGACTGCAAAACGACACTGGGAAGAAAGGGAAAACAAAGACGGCAGAAAGGTCCCTCGTGTAGTTGCGTTTAGCACCGGAGGAATACCGGGGGTTGCGCGACGCTTGGGGGCTCTTCGAGGGTGCAACGCGAGCGACGAGGACAGCGGGGAAGGTCGAACGAGGGATAAAGAACGGGATACTTTGTCTTAATGTAGCCGTCATACGTGTACCGACGACCGTTTTGCAAAAGGATCTTTGCCGGCGAATCTCCGCAGATTGCGAGGGTGGAGTCTCTTCGAGTGGTCGCAATTATCGTTATTGCGACGCGAGAGCAGAGCGATGGGGTTTGGAGAGAGAATTTAGGAAATTTAGGAATTAATAAAGAGGAGAGCGAGAAGTGGAAATTTAATCTTGTGAGAAATAAATTGAGTACGTGTTACGAGAAGAGGAATAGTTTTATATTTTTCTAATCAATTGATAATTGTTTTAAAAGTATAAAATAAAAGATATTCCGAAACGATAACTTTCGATAGCGAGAAGTTTAAACACTGACGACGAATTGGAAGAAATTGAAGTTCATTCCCATAAAAGAAAAGAGTAAGAAACAAAATTAAATGAAAGGAATTTTGAGAAATTCTAAAAGAACCGGTTACAGCGCGTGAAGACAATTTTCTTTTTTTTTTTTCCAGCTTCGAAGAAATCTAAAGATCCTCACACGCATGGAAATATTCGAAGAAATGAAACAAGAAAAATCTAGACTAAACGACTCACGACTTGAGTAAAGAGACAAATTTCTTTTTAAATTAATCGCGGATTTTATGAAAACTTAAACATCATGATTAAGGTAAAAATGATACAGAGTACAACAAGGCACTTCTATCTGTTTTTAGACAAAAATCAATTAAATGAAAAACGAGTCACGGTTCGTGACGAAAGAATGGCACATACTTTCAAATTTCTTTTAGATATCTTACCTAAGATAATTGGAATGATATAATTAAGTTAGAATAAAATATGATTATGATTTGAATAAAATAAATTCAACAGGTATATCGCGAAGGAATACTTAAACCAATAGATAAAACCTTTGAAGAATTAATTATTACCTTAACAAAATAAATTTCAGAAACAGAATACAAACATCAGTGGATGAAGACTTTCTTACAATAGAAGAAATAAATTAAATAATTAACGCAAAAGAAGAAAGTGAAAAAGGACGATGCGCGAGAACGCCATCCAATTTGCAAGACAATTTTCTTTGACAATTTTCCAACTACAGACGCAAAAGAAACGCAAAGATCGGTAAAGAGAAGGTTAAGGGAATTAAGCGTTCGGTAGACAGGGGATGATTCAAGGCAAAAGGCAATCTCACCACTGGAAATTAAACTATGGGCCACGAGAATGGCATCGCGTTTCTCTTTCGACCGACGCCAGAAGACTATCGATCATGACGGATCTGTAGCAAGTTACGAGGATCCCTGAATGGGAGAGAGCACCCTATATAATCCCACACCCCTATGAGTAACAATGCAACGCCTCCGCGTCCCTAAATTGTCGAGTTCCCAAGATGCATTTCGTCATACGTTCTCGACCCTCGGGCGATACATCGCATTTTTTTGGTGTGTGTGTGTGTGTGTGTGTGTATTTCTTCCCCCTCCCACCCTTTATTTTCGACACGTACACGCATGCACACACGCGCGCGCACACACGGTACACAGCGAACCGAAAGAAATGCAATAATTTCGCGATCGTCATTCAGTCGGCTAATGAGGACGTTCGATCATTTATACAAATATATTTCGCGTATCGTCGTCACGTATCTCGTGCGAAATTGAAAATTAACGATCACTGATCGAACGAATGGAAAATTATGAAGATTGAGAAGCGACATAACGGAGAAAATTGTTGCGACCGATTGAAGTTACAAGAGACTGAAAAAATGTAGCGTAATATAATTAATTGACGGTTTCCAGAGAGGAACACGCACTTTTTCTAAGCTCGAGTGTTTGGATATAATTCTTCTGGGATTGTGAAAATTTCCAAAAAAATAAATTGAAAAAATCCGTCGTGTTATTATAGAAGGAAGATATACAAAAATTGAAAAATTACAACGAAGAAAATTATTATTATTATATAAAGCATTGGACATCTACCTCTCACACTCGTGAAATTTTTGTTTGAAGTTTATGAAGAACAAAATGCAAAAATTGAGAAATTGTAGCAAATTATTATAAAACAATCGAAAAGATGCAATGTCTAACTATCGTAAAATTTTGTGGAAAAATGTCCAAAGGACAATCGAAGGGAGTACGTTGCGTCTCTAAAATCAGATTAAAATTCTTTGCGCGTTTTTCACGCGAAAGAAAAGTGAATCGAAGAAAAACATATCCGAGTCTCGATCGTCGCGTGTCGCGAGGGAACTTTCGAGTCACGCGTGTGATCCTCGCGGAAAGGGAAACGCTAATCGAGGACGTAAGACCCACATACGCTCATACATTATGTACTACCAAACGCGCAAATGTGAAAAACGGCCGATAGATAGAGGATATTTAACACGGTCTTTCGGACGTTTCAATAAAATCGTGGCTCGCGTTCAGCCAGCCAGGCAGTTCCGTTCACAAAAAAACAGATATTTAATTATATCGTTTGGTTCGACGTGATTTCGTGTAATTAAATCCTGTCTCCATAAAATTACCAGCCGTAACGGTCAAGCGACAATATTTTTCAATTAAAAGAAAAATATATTCGATTACGTGACCGGCGTGTCCGGCGTGCGTTTCGACCGGCGCGTTTCGCACCTCGCCTCTCGTTCCTCCTCATTTTTGTCATTCTTTCTCGCTCTTTTTTTCTCTCTGCTCTCTTTTTCCTTTCTCTCTCTCTCTCTCTCTCTCTCTCTCTCTCTCTTTCTCTCTATCTCTCTCTCTCTCCCTTTTTTTTTTTTTTTTTTTTACGAAAATCTCGGCCTTTTGATCGGTAACGATATTCCATAACCCGCATCCGACACGGTCCACATAATCGGTATCACGGCGGTGAATGCTGGACGATTATCGACGCACTTTTCCGTACAAATTAATTGGCCCAATTATCGACACCGAACAATTACCTACTGGCGACCAATTAGATCAACGCCGGTCGTTGTTCCCGCGTTGCTCCCTGGCAAGAAATAATTGGTGCTCATGGTCCCCCTCTCCCCACTCCCCCTTCTACAAGCACCGGGAAAAATGAAAAAGTCGTTAACCAGAAAAAAAAAGAAATAAAATTTCGCGCGCTCTGAAACCAGAGAGAACAACCGATTGCGGGGACCGATACGATACATTCAAGCCTAGTTCACACTAAAGTTCAAAGATAAAGTCAGATCGTGTCTAGTCAATGTCGTACGTGATCCAAGAGAGTGTTCACAGTGATCAAGATCATTGATGATCAAGACAGCGGCACTTGGTCGTCAATTAAGAACGGATCGAGAACGGTCGGCGATAGAAAAGATGCAACGAGCAACGAACGTTTGTGAGAAATTGTGCGAAACTACAATGAACAAAAAAAAAATCACGAAATTGTGTGGACCGAAATGGAAATAAACTTCGAATTTCCAGCGATTCTGAAATATCCAGAGAGCCATCGTCTTGTTACTCGTAGTGGCAATATCCTCTCATCAAAAATTAATGCGATTTTTTCTGGCTAATTGGAGAAAATTGAAAAAGACTGCGATGGGAAAAAGACTCGATTACACCCGATCTCCACTTGTGAGTGTAACATCCTAGATTGCGACCCGACCATACGTTTGACCGCTGCTGTGAATTGAAAAAGTCGCTTTAAGGAATCCCCGATCACTATTAACGAACCAACCCTCTTTCGACGTTCACTTTCTGTCCTTCACTTCTTCCACCAACTGCAACTCACGATCAGGCGAACACGATCCACGGCTGCGGTACGCGCGACCGTACGGACGCTACGCGAGACATCTCCGCGCGATTCCTCGAGCAACGAGTGCCGTGACACTTTTGATTTTCACGGCCACGAAAGGCAACCGTGCCTCCCTCGTGGACCGGAGGGAGAGGAGCCCCTCGTGTTCTTGGAAAAGTAAAAACGGCTGGACGAGGGCAGAGGACGCAGGAAGGAAGAAGGGTTGCGTTGCAGAACGGGTGGTAATCACACACACGGTTAGCACGTGTTAGCCGGGGCCAATTGTCGAAAAAGGCCGCGGCTCGTCCTCCAAGACGAGCCACGTCTTGGGGGGACTAGGGGGTCCTTCTAGGTGAGAGGAACGTCGCGCGGGTGGAAAGGGGTTGGAAACGATAGAGGCGGCGCCGGAGGCGGGTCGCAGTTTTTCACGAGTTTGCGCATGCGGCTACTTTTATACACCCCACCAGCGTTCCCGCCACCTTGGCGTTCTTAAAGGCTTCTTAGGGTGAGTTTTGTCCCCTACAACCTACGTCAACCTCCTCCCTTCTTCCCGCCAAGTCTGCCGTCAGCCAGTGTACCGAGGCGGGTGGCCGGGTTTTACGCCGTTTTCCAAAGGGTTGCACCCGCGGACACGGTGCTTGCGGACGATGACAGTCTCGGTGAACCCGAGGGAAGTTGCAGCCGTTTTTCTCGATTTCGATTCGCGGATTCGATCGAGTCTATTAACCGTGGAAGTCGTTGCCATGGCTATGCCGCGTGTTGTCGTTTCGGTATATGTACTGGATGATCTAGGAAATTGAAAGGAGAAACATGAGTCGGAGTTTTTGGCTTACTTGAAAGTCTGTGTGTAAATCAATATGAGATGAAGTATACTGTAAAATAACATAGACAGTACTTCATTGATGAAAATGTTTTGTAACTATAAAATTGATGATATTTCTCCTCATTCAAATCTTTTTTTTTTTTTATGAGTGCAATTGAGATTCGACATAACTTTCTAAAACTGTCTGTATTGTAAAGTAAAATTTAATAGGAGAGAAATAAAAAGAGTGTCTTTCTACTTCTAAAATGACGGTTGTCTTTATACCGTAAGGTAAAATTCAACAAGAAAGTATCTCTTTATTTTTGAAATGATGGTGTGGAATGATGTCTTTATATTGTTGCTACAATTCTCGATATATTGTGTCAAAGAGATTAAATCACTTTACACTGTAAAGTGGAAGTTTTCAAAAAGAGGAGGAATATCTTCCTGTTTCTGAACTGATTGTTGCTACCGTACTGAATATTCTGTCTCGAAGGGGTTAAATCACTCGACCAGAGGGATCACGTGTAAGTATCATCGGCACAAGATTCCATGCTCCGAACTTCACGTTTATCCTACGTAACAAGATTGTCGAGAGAAACCAAAGGAGTAGCGCTAAGGAGTTGTTGGTCCGGAGGTGGCTGAAATCAGATTAGCTGGCAGACGCGTAATCGGGGCTTCTCGCCAGGTACCAGCGGACATCGCATACCTCACTGAAACTGCATCGTCTGATTATCAACCTATCTAGTGGAACAATCCTCGTAGTTGATAGAAAAATTACCCAGAAAAATTCTAAATCGTCTCTTGTCTTATGAATTTACCTAAAAAGTCCCAGTATCTTTGATGTCAGAAAAAATAATTCATCAAATTGTCGTTCTCCTTTGTATTTTAATTTGCAGAATTTTGTCAGCATGCCTTTTAAAATTCACACAAATTCTATTTTGTTTAATACATTATGATATTGCAAACGAAATAACAAATACATGATACCATAATTAGAAGATGAAATTAACGGAAAGCATCCAATTTGTATTAAATGTCAACAAGTGTTCCAATATATTTCTATGCAACATATATGTGACTGAATTGTAATATCAACTTGCTAACATTCTAATAAATCATCGACCTTAATTGAAATGCCAAACAAAGCAAGAACAAGATTCAGTCCTGTAATTTGTAATTTAAGAAATATCTATGTCTATAAAATAAAATATTCTAATTTCGAGCTTCACCAAACCAAACCAACTATTCAAATTCGTGAGTCCACAAAACCATTAAATCCTAGAAGAACCAACGCAAACACCGTGATTTCTCGACATAACGCGATCCACCTCCGCGTATCCGGAGGAAAATTGCCAAAGGAAAACGCGGGGGCTTATTTTTCGATAGGGGTTACAACCTCGGGACGGTGATGGTTGGAGGGGCGAGAAACGGAAGACTGGTGGAAGAAAGACAGCCGGAGTCGCGGAGAAAATAAGAAAGCAAATTACCTAGCAGTCACCTACCCCTCGGGGTGAGGTGTCGATATGACATGTAGGGAGACAAGGGACCTACCGGCTGGCAACCCCTGGGGTTTATTACAAGGGTGGAATCAAATACACCGGGTGTCAAAAAATGAAACGCCACCCTACCGCGTTCTTTCTGCACCCTCCCATCGGAGGAGAGACTCGTCCAGAAGGGATGAGGTCACGGTAACTTACGGAATGGTGGCAGGGGTTGCAGTGTTGTAACAGAGTCGGGCCTCGGATGATTCTTCGCGGGTTGGTGGCTTCGGATGCTTCCTTCGTGAGTCTGCAGTCGGTCATTCATTCGACAAACAATTCCATCGTTCCTGCAAAAATTTACTTGCTGTAACTGCTGCACTTCGAATTATTTTATTAATTTACGTAGATTTAGAAAATCGGAAAATTGAGAAGTAAAATTAAAAAATTACTCTCAATATTATTTCCAACTAATAATTTTCCTTCGCGCATCTTCTCCTTCTCTTCCTACTCTGTCAATCAATTATAACGTCTATTATCTAGTAATTCTTCTAAAAATTTAAAGTAAATCGCAAGCTCTCGGTTTACTTCGTGACTCGTTATAACGACAATATCGAAACGTTGAAATCCACGCGAAGAACACTGCGAACCGATTCGACTCTCTCGCCTCTCTATCGGGAATTTTATAGAAATAATCAATTCTGTCCCCAGCTTATTACGGAAAATCGTTGTCTCTCGCGAAGGCATCGGTAGGGGCGAGGTGTAAGGGGACGGTGGCGTTCTCCCTCTGCATCGTCACCCCATTTGCCGGCTTCGCGCTCTTGTTTGTTTCGTAATCTTTAAGATCGGAAGGGTTCGAGGTTCTCCCAGTTCGCCTGAGAATCTATTGTCGAACTTGCTACCCTGTTCCCGTTGACGATTCACCGATAAAGTCGATTAATTACCATGGAACGAGTAGCCACGAGAATTCAATTCTAACTATCTCGATCAAAGTTTGAGAAAAATAAAATTTTCTCTTGGTACTGCAAGTTTATACGAGGCAGATATTGTTTGGAGTGGCGGACGATTTATTTTCGTCATTCGTGGAAGAAACTTCTTGCGAGAACGAGGGGAGGAAGGGAATAGTGATTAAATATTATGACCAGCGCCCGATCTTCGAGAACGCGTCAACGAAAAACGTTACTTAGGATAATTAAAAAGACTTTTTGCCGGTGGAATCCGCAGTGTGGACTAGCGTCACGGGAATACAATTTTCCCATTCGATTG
>KQ435711.1:2222549-2260382 GCA_001276565.1 Melipona quadrifasciata
AGAGATTCATGTTCTGTTTCATCAATCATCTATTACGTTTTCTTTTTTTGGCGCGAGTTCGATTTCAAATAAATTTGAAGATCTTTTCTTCGTATCTTAAAAATTTGAAAATGAAGTTAAATTTTCTACTTCTGGGTCTCGTTTAGAATAAAATATTTAGACCATAGAATATGTTAATGTTCTAGAAAGTTAATATCTTTAACAAATTGAAACATTTAAGTAAAATATTCTTAAGAAATAACCTGTAGTTATCAATATTATCAAATAAATTCTGAAATATAAACGGTTCACATTCATTTTTTAATATTCTTTAATATTTTTTCTCTTTTACATTTTCAAAGATTGAAGATTAGACTACTTACAATTAGAATTGTTCTCTGACAATTACAAGCACCATCTCCTGGAAGTTAGACTAGCAGCCAGAATGATCCACGATGAGAATGTCTCGTAGACGATGGTAATGTCGCGTTGGACGTGGAAACGAGGGTCCGTTAGCGTCAAGAAACGACTCGTCACACGAAGGGTGCACATCCATACACCCTCTTCAGCCAAGTTTCTGAGCAACCTTCGATTACCTTGGTTACGGTAAAGTTCTGCTTTCTACGAATCTATTTCATTTTCTTCCTAAAACACCTAATTAAATTGCAGTTAAAGCTTAAGTGTAATAATTATTTTTAATTTTATGGGAACTTTTTATGAATATATTACATGTGTTGTATAAAATATAATATTGTAATACGTATATATTGTCAAGTTCCAAGCAAATTTAAAAATGTACATTTCAAGAAATTTCAAGTCACAGTTTGTTACTGTAACAAGCTACAAAAATAGACATCATTGCAAATGTTACTACAAAAATATTCAAACGGTCAGTTACAGTAATAAGCTTTAATATTTTATGAAACTATCTTCAACACTTAAAATGTTGCTGTATGTAGATTGATCTTTTATTAAATATATGTCTGCAATGACCATCTTATAACTTTTATATACATTTTCAGCTTGCTTTCAAATTTTACCAATACAATCATGTTAACGAAAAGATTTTAGAGAATAATGTACACATAAAAGTTTTTCGTGATAAGTATACAAATACTTTTGCGAGTCGTTGTAGATCTATATACTCACGTGTGTTATACACATTAATATAGATTATTACACATTCTTCTTGGATACTAAGCAAACAAAATTGAAGCAATCCATCTGGTTAACCGTCCAATTTTTCTGTCAATATCGCAACCTGATTTTCCCACTGCCACGAAGAAGAGATTCACGTTGAAGGTGTTCGTGAAACGAGATATCCCATTTCCATGCAAATCGTCCGGGCCATAATTCCAGTAGGTTGAATCTGGAAAAAAATTACAGCATCTGTAGTTAGTTCCGGGCGGGGGATCGCATTTCAAGTATATACGTTCCGCTTACTTCGTTCCACGTTGTAGAGGAGGATATCGCGTCCGGGAGCAATTCCATTATCAACGATGACTTCTGTGTCGCGGATCGGTGTTCATCGCCCGCGCATATCGATCCACCGCTCTCACAGCTGGACTGGTATCGGGCTCGATAAAGCGAAAGGGCAGCTGGCGCCGCAGGACCTTGAAGACCAACGGACCCCCAGCCTCTTGGGAAATGATACCACTTTGCAAGGAGCGAATGGAAATGACCCTGGGATCGCCTCCGATTCCAGCTCGCCACTCTCTTGGGTCGTTCTTGGTCAGAGACGATGACGATTCCGAGGGATAGTGTCACGGAACTACCCTGATTAAGGAGCGGTCGCGTTCCGGCTATTCCCCCAGTCCACGTAACTCTCCGCATGCGGCCGTTCGATTCTTTGTAATTGCCGTACGAAGTGCGCTTTCATTTCTCTACCGGAGAAATAATTACAGTGCGAATTGAGATCTTGGAATGACCATGGGAGAGATTCTTCGAACGATATGAAAAATATCATATGTTGTTCTCCTCATTTTTATGAAAATTCCACGAAATTGTTTATTTAATACAATATCGAAGTGAATTGAATATTTCATGATATTTACATACTTTTATAATATTTTTAACAGTGACAATTCTGAATCTGAATTAATTAGACCGATAGTAACGAACAGACTGATAAGGAAATCTGACATAAAATTTGTTTAGCAATTATATTATTGAATCGGCCAGCTTGTTAACTTAAAATTTAATGAGTAAATCTAATGCTTAATAAATAAGTAACTCGTCGATCTATACCTTTCCCAAGCCAAAAGAATTAACCGAATCGATTGTATTGAAGAAAAGCGATAAAACTATGAAAAGAGAAGTTTCGAACAGCGCGAGGCCTTCCGCTAGTGACAGTTTATCAAATTGCAGGGCAGCCGAGCTTGCCCCTAAAGGGATGTAAGGGTCGTAAGGTGGAACGGTGGTCGGAGGGGGGTAGCTTATTAGAGCCACGACAGCAGCCCCAGCTCCACCTTGAAACCTCCAACCAACCGCCATCCTGCCGTGAGTCTTACCACCTTGCTTCCTTCCATCCAGCCATCGCCTTCCTATCTTCAACCCGGCTACCTTTCTCCTCCCTCACATCTCCTCTTTTGCTCCTATATAGTTGAAGCAGCGTAGAAACGTGGCTCGGCATAAAGGGTCGCCTGGGACCGTCGTACTTGCCGCTCGTCTTTAATCTACGAGGTCACCAAGCAACGACGGCCGACTGCCATCCTCCTCCCGAGCAAATGAGCACGGCCTCCGCGAGACTCCGTTCGAAAGATTCCGAGTGTTCAGTCAGATTTAATATTCGCCACTCTGTTCAAAGGAGAATAGTTCCTTCTTTTCTTATCTAGGAAGAAAGAAAAGAAAATGAAAGATTGAAATTTTACGAAAAATGTATACGTACGAGTATATCGCGGGATATTTAGAGGATTTAGAAGATAAATGATGTAACGTAGTTTTCATTAAATATAAAATGCTTGAAGATAGAAGTTTGTTAACAGACTGGAGCAGTTTAGTTGTTACAACATCGTCACTATATTTTGTGCATTTAGGAGAGATTGCAAAAATGCAAATATTTTGATTGTCGGTATTTACTAGAAAAAATATAAAACTTTTGCTCGACAAAAAATTATCGCTACTTTAAACACTTGTAACTTCGTGAAAAAAAACCATTTTGCAAGGAAACTTTAATCTTCAACATGGATCTAGTTGTAAAAAAGTTTCTTCATTATATACAAATTCTTCATTATTTGAATTTGTAAAATTTTCAACAGAAAAGATGCCTTCATTTATCCCTTTCAAAATATCTTTAAAAATTCACGGTATAAAAATATTTTTAGAAGAAACGAATTCAGTAGCAGCTTCAGGCTTTAAAATGAGATCGATTGTCTTTTCGCAAAGTTAAACAAATTTAGAGTATCGACAGTTTTTGATCAATATGTCAATCTATCAAACGAGCAGTTTCATCAAAAAGAAGAAAAATGTTCATAAAGACACTGTATTATAGAATTGTTTTGGGATGTTTCGGGGATCCATACGAATTTATTAGGTATAATTCGCGAAGAATTGTCGATAATCCCTCTAGTAGCCAAAAATGGTTTCCTATCGATCCCTCGATTTGATATGAGCACCGTGTAACGTACGGCCCCTTAGACCTCGTATGGGGGCTGAATTTTAAAACTACCCCCTAGAGAGAAGCGGCGAGTTGGCGCCGGCCCGTCTTTTTGAATCAGACAAGCCCGTCCTCGCTGTTGCGTGAAGAAGTACAAATCCCATAGGACCGTGTGTCGATACTTCTGTCAGCGTCTAGTCGACATGCTATAACGTTCAACATAGCTTATATGTATCTTTTATAATGGTCTTAGAACATGAAACATATACGTAGAAAAATGATCGAATGCAACGATTCACGGATAATTTGTTGACTGTTAGAAATAGAAATAGAAAATGCGGAGTTCGAGGCTATTGTACTATGAATTCGTATTTTTATAGACGCAACTGAAGAAATGAAATTTAAGCAAAAAAATAATTGTAGATATTATAACATATTTCTGCGTATTATCTCTGTGCATTCTTACACTTGTAAATTTTCCACAAATACATAAGAATCTGCAATCTATCTGTGAAGATAAATTACTTGTTTCTGATTTATGAATTATTGATTAATACATCAGTTAAATATGAATATGTAGAGAAGAAGAAGAAGATACGTCATTGGTAAAATACGTTCTCTAGTACGATACACTTTATTACACTAAACATAGTTGACATGATAATATTAAATTTACTTCCATCATTAACCATGTTCTCCTCTACAATACTAAGAACCTAACGAAGAAAGCGAGTTCCAGAATTAAACAACAAACTATCAGTTGCAAATCCTTCGTCGCGACGTAGCAACGCGATAGGAAATACTTTAAACTCGTCCGCCAGCCAGACAGGAACTTTCAAAAGCTTTTCCTGTACATCAGCGAAACGTACTCGTAGACTTTGTTTGACAGATCGCCTTGCTCGTTCTTTTTTCTTTGTCAGAAAACCTGCGCACGATTCACGTTTACTCTGCCCTATCCTCCCTCCCTTTCCCAAATGTATGTCTTTACCCCGCGAAGGGAATCCTTTGATAATCCAGATTTATCTATCTCTGCCGATAATATCAGCTACTGCAGAGAGAGAGAGAGAGCATCGCGACTTCCGCCTGTGTTTTCAATAAATCAAGAGGTTAAAAGTCTACAGCCGCGGCGCGAAAAATTGATCGTCACCGGGCAAAACCGGTTTTAAGTTTCGATGCGTGTTGCTTCGCCTCGATGGCCGCTCGGCGTTCGCGAGCGAGTAAGCGCAGCCACGCTAATCGTATCGATCCAGCACTCTTAATCCATTAATGAACTTCCCGGGCTCGTTTTACGCCGGCTACCTGGGCTTTTCGCGCTCGATCCGTTACATCCGACGTACATGTACCGTAGAACTGTATCCCTCGATCGACAGACGTGGAACGAGCCGACCTGTTTCCCTCGTGCTTCCCTCTTCGGACAGAAGCAGGTGCTGTAACGTTCACAGTTTTCTGAAAGGCCGATCGATAACAGTGATCCAAAGAGTGATTTGTATGCTTGTTCTTTTTTTCAATTAACCGATTCCATTTTGAGTTGTTCCTTAAGCTCAATGCAGGAAATTTGCCAGCTAATTTGGATTAAATTTGAAGTGAGTTTGAGAAATTTGATTTACCTTATTTTTTGTTTGGAGGATATTTAAGATCTTAATGTTTACTTTTTGGTACAAGCTCCTTGATATTTCTTCATAGCAAAATTAAATATAATGAAATCAAGTCTTCTCTCTTTATAGCAATTTCTTGTTTTTTATAAACTGTCCTAGATCGTCCAAAAGTTGGTAAAGTTTGCAAATTCTTTTCATAAGCAACTGCCTCGCTATTTTTTAACATCTTGACCTAAAAAGAATTGAAATATAAAGCTGAAAGACGCGTTTATATAGCCTCCAAAAATCCCCATTTTTCATTCAATAATCACTCATGAAAAAAATTTGCTTCGTCGAAGAAATAATAATAGAATAAGTAGAATACGAATTGAATGGTTAAGAACAAAATAAAACCTTGGTAATAAGTGAAACAGTATAATCCTAATAGAGCATAAATAATTGATAAAAGACGGCTTTTTTCTCACGACAATTACTCCTATATTCGCCACCGTTTTCCCTCGCTGCGTTCTGCATACGGGGATTGACTGAAATCCTTTTTTACAGAGCTGGTAAACAAGCGATAGGTCTCCCGATGCCAGCGTCCTCCGCGACGACAAATTCCTCAAATATTTATCTGTCTTTCCCTCGGAACCCTTCAATCGTCGGCGCCCCAAACGCCGCTTCCGTTTCACGCTCGCGGAGTATGTCAATCCTGACGCCTATCGACGTATGACAAATACCTCGTCCCACGACTGCTTGCACTCTCTGTCAGCCTTGACAACCGGGACAAAAGGATGTCTCGGAGGGAAGAAAAGATTCGTAAAGGGTGTCTGTCGCCAAGTCACCGCTCGCCTCCGTGTTTCTTCTGATTCTTGACAATCGCTTTTCCATTCCAAGAAAATGCTACTAGACGCCGTACATAGTTTTCTTCTGTTGAAACGTCATCATGAGTAATGTGATTTCAGTGGAAGTTGTTATTATTGGAATTTTACAGAATTGAAGTAAAAAATTGTATAGAAATGATACTAATATTCCTTGAATTTATTATTTAATTAAAATCTATTCAAATCAGATCTTAAAAGATACTTTTGAGTATATCTCGAAAACTAAAGCGAATTAATCAACGCGTATCAAGTATTCAATAAGACTAATGATACATATCTATTCTGTTCTATACAATTTTCTATCTCTTCTTACTTCCTTTTACCTGTAAAATACAACAAAACACATTATCTTCCACCCAACGTATCTTCACCCTGGAGGCTTTCAGAAGCCTCTAACAGGACTGGAGAAACGCCTCTGGTCTGTTCAATAGATTAGGCCGCGTGTTTCTGACACACGCGGCGCAAGTTCGCAATTAATTTATTTTTCCCTAGTCGGTCGTTAATTGTTAAACTTAGATGGGCGGTCGCCGGCAATCCCGCAGTGTTAGACTTTCTAGGTTGGAAGAAAAGAGAGGAGACACGCAGTGGGACCAAGAAGCGAAAGGAACCGAGAACTGGAAGGAAAAGAGAAGAAGCTAGATGGATCGAAGTGGGAGGGAACGCGATGACGATCGACGAAGAAAGAGACAGCCGGCTTGAGAGGGTAGAAAATTTGTTAGGCAGGGTGTGAACCGAGAAGTTGAAGAGGGAATCCAGGCAGGAAGCCAAGACGCGACATGAACATTGGATTCGGTTACCGAGATAATTAGAATGATGATTAGGAACGGAGCACGCCTCGTTGACCAATTCTTTCCCGCGCCCTTTCTCCGGGTGACTTTCGAAAGATCAGCTTTCTTTCAAGGGGTCACCGGAACTGAATGGGGTGAAAGAGTAAATAACGGATTATCGAACTGACAATGAAACAACATCCACAGTGTAACTCTGTTATATGTAGTAAAGAAGTTCTTTACCTGAATGATCCGTAAGCAAGAAAGAAAATTGTTTTTAAGAAATCCAATCTTTTTCGAAATGTGATTAAAATTAAATGGGATAGAGGAATAAATGGTCTTCAATCTTCTCTCAAACTTCTCCAATTGCTTGAATGATATACCTATAAAGAAAAGAAGAAGAAAGAAAAACGCTGAAACTGGCCAAATTCGTGGCACATCACGGGCCACTATTAAGACGATTGGTGAAATCGCTATTGACAGGCTTCGACGACGGACATTACAACACCCCAGTGACACATTTTTATGCGCCTCAGCGTGATTGGTCGTTCGAGTTGATCCCCGTGAGATCACTCGACTGGATACGAGTAACCATCGTAAAAAAGGAAGGCCTAAAACATATGAGACAGACCTGAATATGAATTGCGGAATACGGTGATTCGTAAGCAGCGCGAGAGATTTTTCGTACGGGGAAATGTTATAAGAGACACGGGTCAGACTCGACTTTTGCAAGGTTCTTCTTTTCTTGGTTACATTCTGCGTACTCGACGCTGCTTAGCTCCATCCGCGTTGAAGTAGACGTGAATATTTGATCGGTCCTTCAACCTTTGCCTCCTTTACCCTCCCACAAGCCTCGCCTCTTACCTAACCCTCAGTCCCAGCTGCGGTGAATTATTTAACGCCCCCAGGGATACCAGTTACCAACATACATCTATGTGTCAGCCAGATTTTCAAACTCTTTTGTTCGTACAACTTCGTTCGAGCACATCACATGATCAGCACGATGACGTAATGTTTGATTCTACTTGACAGCGCGGGCTTTTGTTAAGGTTAATGGTCCTAACAATTTCGATTTTCAAACCAATGACAAGAGAATTTTTAATTTTCAAACTAGTAATAACAGATTGCGAGTTGTTAGTTTCAATTAATGAAACGCAAGATGTTGTTATTGTTAATTTATTATGAAAAGTAAATATAAGTACCTTCCTTTATCAAAATATTTCTTCGTAATCCAACATTCGTTAGCTATTATGTGAATGAACTGACACAGATAAATGTATGGTAGCACAAACGATTGAAACTAAATTACTGTAATTAATTATCAAGAATAAAGTAGAAGATAAGTTTGAAATGTTTAACGCGCACATGTTCATTTGCAATTAAATAAGATTCGAGAGAAAAGAACAAAAGAATGCAGCGATCCACGTGGCGATACTTGGAAACTTGAAATAAAGAACCTGCGATCGATAAATTATTTTCTGATCACTGATTACAAATATTTTGAAAATAAATAGAACATTTTAAGATTTTTTCTGAATAAAATAGAAAGTCAAAATAATAATAATTTAATGTACGGTTGTAGACTCAATCATTTACTAACTCTTAGTCAATGATTCAATATTTTTGTCACGATTCCTAACTTACCTACTATCACGCTGTTTTATCATCGTCCATATCTACAAACAGTAAATCATACGTTTTTATTTTTTATTTAGCGTGCTTATTCTTTATTTGTAATTTCATTTAAGATTCCATTTACTCCACACGCTAGAAAAATAGATTGTAAATTTCTTGATTATGATAATTTAAGATCCGCATGTAGTTCTTTCAAATAAGGTTAGTGTTACAATCACAGACTATGTACCATAGAATTCCTATTTTAAGGAATTTTATTTATAATAAACTAAAATAATATTAGAAAAAAGAAAAATGATTTTACATTGCCATCTACGATTTGAAATTATGCTTAATAAGCATTATCAATATAATAGCTAGGTTAAATAATAAAATTTACCAACATGTCCTTGTAATCGAAGTCTATCTTCAATATGAGTATAAATTATAATTTTATTGAGGTAGATATTCGATATTAATGCTTCAATTTATCGGCATTGACAATCGGATGCTATTAACTCTAAAAGCAAAATGAAATTGATTTTTGATAGCCTAACTTATCAGTTCCATTCCATCAACATTTTATCTCATTTTTCACGGACTGCAGAACTGCACTTGTCACTAACTGTTTTTTATTAATGTGCTATCTTTGATCAGATAAGGTGGTTTGGGTTTCATCTGCGTGGCAAGCGAGTTAGTACTCGTCAATCACTGTGTTGTTTCAATACGGTGACGCGAAAATGGCTGAAGGCTCCGAATTAATGTATTTTGATCTCAGACTGGTCCACGATTACTTTGATCGAGCACTCTTACAAGACGACGATATTGATCTCAAAGCCTATTTGGATGCCTACAATGAACTTTACAAGTAAGGTGGCAAAAGACTTTACTATACATAACCTATAGTCAGCCGAAACATTGCATCTAGTTAATATGTATTTTCTTCTGACTCTCAATTAGAAACATATGTTAGCTTATCATAATGTCAATACTATGCGTAATATCCATATTCTCACAATCTGTCATTGATCTAAATTTGCAAATGCAATGTATATTTTCCTACCATCTGTTTTCTTGTTCAAAATGACACATGCATCATGTAATCTTTTCCAGATTTTTCCAACTGATGGGGAGTGTTTTTGGTTTTGTATCTTCTGACTTGAAGGAAAAAATTCAGATACTGAATGAGCTGATGAACAAGGATGATCAGAATTATACCACGATAAAATCCATGATACAACATGAGAAGGAGAACAAGATTCTGGACAAGGGAGACTGTACGAATGGTACTCGTACACTGTTGAGGCTTCATAGAGGCTTAGGTATTACAATGTATGAAAGTTTCTTTGTGAAAATTTACTGTATTCCACTTACTAATGTCTCTTGAATTTGTAGATTTTATTAGAGAATTTTTAAGACAATTGGGAGAACTGTCAGACAGTGACAAGACATCCAGCTGTTGCCAAGATGCTTACAATAAAACATTAGCCAAGCATCATCCATGGGTGATTAGAAAGGCAGCAATAGTTGCTATGTATACAATGCCCACTAGAGAATTATTGTTTAAAAAGGTATTTATTTTTTTCTCTTTGTAAAAAAAATAATAGATCATTCTTAATTATTCTTCCTTTGTATCTTTTGTAGGTCTGTGGTACAGACGTCCAAAGGAACGTCGACGTTTTACCAAAGATGTTGGAAGTAACCGCAGATGTATTTAACCGGACACACAATCTCTATGATGTTCATCAACTTCACAGTCTACCATAGAAATGCATTTAGAATTAAAATGACATTGCACTTACTTCTTGTTGCTCAAGAAAGCATGCAACATGAGCATTCCACATTTGAAATGTGATACGTTGCCAATTATATATATTAAATAGCGATATCATAATGTTTGGCGATCGATGTTTTTTCTGATATTTATTTACTTATTACATATTGCAATTGTATTTATGATCACCGAAAACGTACAAAATGCACTAACGTATGTTTCTACGTTCGTCATACTATGTTTCAATCACTTTTCTACACATATCGATGCGCAAATAATTCGCAGACGATCGATGCCTCCGACAGTTATTTATCGACTTTAATATTTTTGTTATAATGTAGTACTATGCAATAATATCAAATAAGTCTGTCGAAAAAACCCAGACCTCCTTATTTACCCCATCTATTTACAGAAAATTATTTATCTTACGAAATGATGAATTAATGGCAATCACTGATGCACAGTTTGTTAACTGGCAGTTGTGTTCAATGGCAATGTGTTAATTAATTGTTCGTTATAGTCATTGGATATCAACATTCCTGAAAATGAAATTTTCTCAATAAAAAGAAATCCAGACCAAAAAGAATAATCTATCGATTCTTACCTAGAAAATGAAATTTTATCAGTAAAAAGAAATCCAGACCAAAAAGAATAATCTATCGATTCTTACCTGCAATGCTGGCAGTAAGAAAGGTGGTTGCGCTACCAGCCACAAACGCTCTCATAACAATACCGGCCACAATTTCTTTCTTCTCAGGAGCTAGAGTACTCATCATGCTCATGGTAATTCCTACAGAACCAGGATTCGCAAATCCACAGATGGCAAATGTAGCTATGGCCTCAGCTCTGCCGAAAATTCGCCCTTCTTTCTTATACTTTCCCAAAGTTTCGTAAGCGACAAATTCATTGACCACAGTCTTTAGACCGATTAAAGTAGCTACGTCCTCACATTGGTCCCAGGGCACTCCCATAATCCAACTCAGTGGTATGAATACTTTCGATAAGATTAACTGAAAAAAAAAAGAAGAACAATCTCAAGCAGAACGCATTAATCTTATTTAGTATTATATTTTATTTTTATCATATTTAATTTTTTGAAATTTGTTAGTATTTCCTCACTTCGAAAGTGAATTCTTTATAACCAACTAGCGATCCTGTCCAAGACAAAAGACTATTGACTAACGCGATGAATGACACAAATGCAACGATGTTAGCGATTATACCAAAAACCAGAGGAATCGCAATCACAGCCCCCTTACTTGCAGCGTCTAACAAACTCGCGTCCTTTCTAAAACAATTTTTCTACGATAATTAAAATTTATCAAAGTCCCGTCGTCGTAGTCCATTGTATTACAAAGAAATTCACGATTTTTCTAATCTGACGTTGTCGGAAGTGACGATGATCTTCTCGGTTTCTGGATAAAATAATTTAGAGTAACAAAGAGCTGCTGGTGCTGCCATTAAAGTGGAAGTTATCAGATGTGTAGGATTTGCGCCAAACTTAATGTACGCAGCCAAAACAGTTCCTAAAATTAATTATGATTAAATTCTCTTTAATGAGCGAAATTAATTAAATATTCATTTACTCACCTGAAACAGTAGAAAGACCAGAAGACGTAATGGTGTGTAATTCCGAGGTAGTTAATTTATTCAAATAAGGTTTTATCATTAACGGTGATTCCGTCTGAAAATAAATATAATTCTCAATAATCAAAAATATATATATATATATGTTTCTCAAAAATAATAATTCAATAGTAAATTCATAATAATTTAAAGAATTCATTAATTCAATTAACTGTATATAAATATAGTATCGTTAAAAAAAAACCAATTTATCGTCTCACCATTCCGAGAAAAATGTTTGCAGCACACGCTACTGACTCACAGATTGAAGTTCCTAAAATATTTTGCAGTATTTTACCTAAACTGAAAATTATCCATTGCATAATGCCTAAGTAATACAAAATTTGAATAAAGAAGCTGAAGTAAAAGATCACAGGCAGCACCTGCAAGAGCAGAGTATTTTAATTAGCGAGGATAATTTATTTTGTGGGTTAAGGAATAAGGTTTACTGACCGTGAAAGCAAAGACACCATCGGCGATTAATTTATCGGAGTAAATGAAGCTTGCACCGCTCTTGGCGAAGTTCAGGAACGCTTCAACTTTGCTAGCAAAGCATTGAAAGATTGATCGACCAACTGGCCATCGAATTGAGATAAGACCAAAGAGAAATTGCAATATCAATCCACATAAAACTGGCCTCCACTTGATCTGAATTTGTAAAGAAGCTGATGTTATGTTTTTGATTCTGATGTAAAGCATAATGTATAATATCAAATATCTATTTCAATAACGACGAGAACAAAAATATAGGAAGTCTTCATAGTAAATGTACGTATAATATAATTCGAATTAGATTAGGAATTTTTATGCAAATTCGTATTTCTGTGAATATGAATAAAGATTTGCTCCATCTATTAAATATTGTAAAAGATATATTGCAATGAAAAGATAGAAATAAATTTATTGAATTTAAAAATAGAATAATTGGTACCTCAATATGTCTGTCTGATAATCTTTATCGAAATGATAACTTGTACATTGAATTATAATCTTGTAATATTTCACGCACGATTTACTCACATGACCAGGATGTTTTGAGAATATCCATCCGAAACTGAGCAATGTAACAACTCCGATTGCGCTCATTAATCTCTCCCTTGAGTCAACGGTGTCGATAATGAGAAAAATAATAATAGCAACGAAGATAGAAACGTAGATCACTGCCTGGGAAATGAAACTGCTGCGTCTAAAACAACCAGGTAATAAAACAATAAATTTAATCGTCTATGACATTGTATTGTTCGTCATTTTTGAACAGACTGCGAATTTTCATACGTTTTTCAGATAAAACATTCAGATATATTTCCAACGACATTGACAAATTTTTTCGTGGCTCTATCATGGTCTTGAAGATTGAAATCTTTAAACTAGTTGTACGATTTTTTTCATGACAAAAATTCACATCTAACCCTGATGTTAAAAACTCAATAAAATAGTGAAAATAAATCGTACTGTAAGTTTTAAAGAGTCGTTTAATCTTCGAGACCATGGTAAATTTAGCGATGATAATAATTTTTCTAAAGACTTCTGAATTTTTATAATTTTCGAGAAGAAGAGTATCCTCACTTTCTCACCAGTTACACGATGTAAAAACATTTCTGAAGAAAATGTAAGACCGATATCGACAATATTCTTTTCATTGTATGCTCATGGAAATTTTAAAACGCACAAAAATCCGCCATCTGGCACATTATGAAATCACCCAATATAAGTATTTTACTTCATCTTGCGAAAATTTCTGATAAACTTGATACATGGTCGACTACAGCATTCAAGGAACTTTTTCCCGCAGTAATGATAAAAAATACCGCCATAAACGATCGTTAACAGGAGGATCAGCAGTCCGTAACCGTTGCACCAATCGATGTTGTTCTCGTAATCTGACAAAAGTCACAATTAAATAAAATAAAGAGGTGAAGGAATTTTTTGAATTCTGACTCACTGTTGTTGATCCAATATAGCGTGGCGAAAACGAAATAAATTACTATGACAACATTTAGCAGAGACAGAAAGAAAATCTTGAACGCTAAACGATGTTTCGACTGAAAATTGCTAAAGGCGTCGTATCCTGCTTGCAAGCAACCTCCTGATTTTTGTATTCTTTCTTGAAAGAAGAAACCAAATATACACGTATACGTCTACTCTATAGTCCAAGCGATAACGAAGATAATGTTGTACAAAATACGCAATTTTCGTTGACGTCGAGATAAAGAAAAAACGCCAGTGAGGCGTTAAATATTGATCGACTTCGTTGAATTCGCATTCTCTTGGAATTGTGATTACAAGAAGAGAAGTCTAAATATGCCACGTGTATATATACCTTGCCTTCTGTTACTGCTTCACCTGTCACACGTCCAACTTCCAGTGTGTCTAACTCGTTGGTCTGTAAAAATCAAGGAACTTGTTAAAATTTCATTTGAATTCCTGATATTATTTCCATGTTATAGAAAATATCATATTATATCATATATCATATAAATTATAAATATTATATTATATAATATATAAATATTTTACAGAATTTAACTACTACAAGTATACTATAAGTATACCATGATGTAGTATATTAATTATAACATTTTAATGTAAATATCAAAAATGTTTTATAAATATAAAAAATAAACACTTGTGAAATGCTAATCATTCAATACAGCATGATATCTCTTATAATACAGACAGAACATCTCTCCGTAATATTTCTCAGAAATAAGACAATTAGCACGCAAGAAAAAATGTTAAATATTAATAAATGTAAAAACGGAGAGACACAACAAGGAAAAGTTAGAAATATAATAAATACTCGCGGAACACTAATCGCAGAAATAATATTTAACTAATAATATAGGAGAGAATATTAATTAATAATCTAAGAGAGAATGAGAGAGAATATTGTTAATTTTAATAAGACAACTAGTACGACGAGTACGGGAAAATATTACAAATATGAAATACCTCGAACGCGTGATTGACAGTCCCAGCCATGTCTCCAGTACAAACGTGTTTTCTCTGTCAGATGCAGTTAGTTACTGGCACAAACCTCGCTAACGCATGCTTCGTAATCGAGGAAAAGGAATAACAATAATTTCTATAGGAGCAGGAGTCACTTATTGCAATAGGTAATTGAGTGGGATAATAGGTAATAAGTGGGATGATAATTGTTTGCGTAGATAACGTCGATAAGGTCTCGTGTTTAAAATAACAAATTTTGCAGAACGAACAGTTTAATTCTTAAGCAACTAATTTATTCTCTCCAACTACACAAGCTAGACGAGATAAGAAAAAGTAAACTTTTGACAATTAACGATACGACTTTTCCCAAATACATAAATAAACAAAATAATAAAAACTAAATTACGTCTTTTCAAACTACTTTTCGCACACGACCGTGAGATCTTTCGACACTTGGAATTGAAATGTAAGATATAGAATAGAGATTTTCAGTCACGATGAAAATTAACACTCGATAGATTAGAAGAATGTGTGACCGACATTTCGATTCACGTGATATACCTCTTAATATCGCATCCATCATCCATCGTTTGACAGCAGTTCGATGAGGTAGGTAGTAGCGATTATCATCATTGGGTAGTAGGGGATTGTAATGACTTTCGAGTACAAGATTCTACAATTGACCTCGTTTCATGCGATCGGCCTCGAGTCGCGCAGAGAACAGGGGTTTGGCGAGTTAACTATCACCGATTTCTACCTGCCGCACGATAAAACAATAAGTACGCTTATCGCGCTGATTATGCCTATTTGAGTCGACCGCTGATATGTACATACGCACGATTCATTGTTGTTCTCAAGGTGATATTCAAATTACTGGAAATTTTTGTCTCACTGGAAATTTAAAGAAGTTTAGTTTGACAATAACATTAGTAATATTCTCTCCTACGTGGATTTATATTTTAAGACAGTAGTAATTATGATAGCATTTTAAAAGTGTTTCAAAGTCGCGAAAGTTGTTTGTTTCAGTCCCAATTTAGAAACAATATCCTCATTTAAAAATTAAAATTAAGAGTAAAACTATATAGGGCTCGGTGTTTAATGGGTCAAACGGGAAGCAGTTTACAAGAAACATTAATTTTTTAAGTCCCATTTCATTTTCAATATTTTTAGCTATTCTATTTCTAACTTTCGTTGTCTAAATATTATCTAAATAATTAACGCAAAATAACAGAAGCTTTTAATTCTTGTATCGTAAGATTTTATATCCCGATAGCTTTTATCTAAATAAACATTCATTGCAAAGCGAACAAACTACTCGAACTAGTCCGTTAAAAAAATATTAAGTTCCAATAACAAAAGACTCACAGCTCGAAGCAAGTGTCTTCTGTTACAGTGATTCGTCACATGTTTACTTGGTTTGAAAATTTTTTGGCAACAGCACGGAGAGGCGATAATCCTGAAGGATTCGAATTCGATTCGAGTGCCTCGTTCATCCAGCGGGCCCTACGAGCCCTGCATTCGAAAGGGACCGGCGATTTTCGAGGGGACAGGGCAATTGTATCGAACGACAGGTTGAACAAAAATTCCTGGCTCTTTTTCACACGAACCTGGTGCGCAGCTCGTCGATCACGCGATGACGCGTCGTCGTAACGGATTGTGGGTGAAGACGGACGCGAAACGCAATTTAACAGGGTGAAGTCGCGACGATCGCCGATACTTTCTCTTGTCTCGGTCCAATCAAAATTCTTCCGCCGTGTGCACGCGCGTCAGCAAACCGGAAAACCGTGCTCGTAATCGACGATATCTGTCTGCAATTTGGATTTCAACTCGAGGAACACGAAGATCCCACGCGATTCTGCGCAACTAGACAACGAATCTCTTTGCGTTTTTATGCGAAACGTTGACAGTTCAATAAACTTAAACACTTAAACGCTAATAAATGCCGAGTAACTGACAGTCCTATTAAATTGAATTTCATTTATGAAATTTGACGATTCGTTTATGAATTCTGAGTGGGTCATTATTATCCTATAAATATAAAATGTTACTATTTGGATTTAAAATCCACGTGGAAGGGACTCTAAAATTTCAAGAAACTATGACGGTATGCTGTATAATATACTATAGTACAGTATACTATAAATACACTATGAAAGTATCCTACAAAATATTATGCTTATATTAGTACGTACATTAGTAGGTAATTACGTACGTAAATTAGTACGTGTAGGTGCGTAAAATAATTTTTAAGAATGCCAAGACTCTTTTTTCTGAAATTTACCGCGTAAAAACATCTTTTTAAGCGCCTTCAAAGAGTGAAGAATCTCGAAAACAATCCTGAAAACGCGAATTCTCCAAATTCCTCCGTAATTGTTCCCGTGTCTCTCATTTAATGATTGCGTTGTATAAATAATGCAATTTCTGTCGCGCGCAATTATCATTCTTATCAAGAAGTATCCATCTGGTAACTTCCTCGCGGTCGTTACTAGATTGCGGATCTTTCTACGAATTCGTATATTTGAAAAAACTAATTAAAAAGAAAGGAAGAACAGAATCGAAGTAATCTAAATAAATGCGGTTTTCATTTTTATTTATGTCACGAAGAATTTTATCGCGTTATAACAGAGAATACAGACGAGTCGTAACGGGGAATTTCAGTGTGAAAATGAAAACGACTGGTTGCATTTATAATCAACGTAAGTGGCATTGACGTTTGAATATTACGTGATTGAGAAAAATTACGCAGTAATAACTTCGTAAGAGGTGGCATTCCTTAAAATCTCGAAAAGGATGTCAGCGTGTGCAAACACGCATCTTATCGTGTCTGGTCATGTTGGCACTAGATACATAATCAGTCGCTCTTGCACGTCAAAGCTTTCACCGATTTATTTAGGAAATGTCTGTCGCCCGGGGCGTAAATAAGTTGGAACACCGTCGATTTCGATCGTCCCTTTCCATCAAATTATATAAGAAGGCTCGTTTATGCGCGCACCCGAATAATGGGAGAGGCGGGCTTCTTGAGCGCGCGTGGATCGATCGAAGGTCTTCTCGGAAAGAAAAGATCGATTGGACAGCGAACGGCACAACTTCGAAAAAAAAACCTTCGGAATTTATTTCGTATTTGCCGTACGATCGATTCGAGAGAGAAGAAGAACAATTAATCGAGATCTGGGCAGTCTGACCCGTTGATCAGAGGAGAGGCCAGTTTTCCAATTTTAAATCGCACGACATCGCTCGCCGGTCAACTTAAAATTATAAAATTATAAAATTACACAATTTTTGGCTAAAGATTAATTTCAACTTAGTTTGAAAGTTAATTTTTAATTGATCGTAGAAAGCGATCAACAAGTTAATCCGATGGCGCGAGAAAACTAAAACGAGACGGATCAAGAAGATGAGGCGGTTCTTATCTATCCGAGACGCGACGGGCGTAATTCCAGCACGAGAGAGAGTCACGTACAAATTTCTGTAGGAAACCAGGCCCGCATGTTTTTCACGTGCTATCTGACGCCCTAACTGTGGGGAATTTGATTTCCTAGACAGTGCTTATACAGCGACTGCTACTATGAGATAGACTAACCTTGATTAATATCTGTAGAGAGAATTCTCTTATTCGTCGATCGGTTCATAGATCGGACATCAAACCGCTCAATTTTGTCAAGCTACTCTGATATTTTCTGCTACAGCTTCAAATTTAAACTACTTAAATTAAAAAAAAAAAAAAAATGTCGAAATCTCTAATGGAATGAAATTGTAGAATAATCTTGTTTTCTAAATTATTTTGTGAAAATTTGTTGCGCAAGAAAGAGAGATAAAAATAAAAGAAATATTAATATTAATTTAAATATTAAAATGTTAATACAATTTTCACAAGATTTCCAGCTTTTTGGAATTTTAATTGATTAGAACTCCTCCTGAATTGAAACGACCATAATAATGTATATTACTGTGTCAAAACTGAAGAAGTTATTTTAAAAATTATTTCCACGTAATATACTATAGAACATTAAGACGATAGAAATATTATTTAATTACACTCAAAGGTGCAAAACTCAGGAAACTATGCCTTGAAAAATGAAAAATTATTGAATATTATATCTGAGAAAAATATTTTATCTTTAAGATTAGTCGGTAGATACTTAAAAATAAAAAAAACACTACAGACACGATTCAATTCAATATCGCGTTGAAGTCGGAATACTGAAAAACTGAATTCGAACTTGCCCCTTGATTATCAGTTTTTCCTTAATTGCGCTCGATGAATCCCGAATAATGTTATTTCTAAGAATAGAGGAAACGAATAAATGGAAATTCTATCTCAAGACACAGATGACTGCGTCAAACGAACGATTGACGTACGGATTCCGGCCATTCAGACGCAATTTGCATTTTTCGGAACGAGCCACCCCGCCGAACTGTCTACGGCCTTGATAATTCTGCACACCTCCTCTATTTTCCTGCTCTACGTAGTAGAAGTTAAGCAAGCCAGTTTTAGGTCTCTGGCATTCGGCCAAACCCGTTGAGAATAGCGAAATCCGAAGAGCATAACTTATGGATAAACATCGGCGTTACACATGCTTCTCAACACACGGCGTCACGTTGCCTCTTTACTCGAAAAATCGATCTTCCAATAGAGGAACCTTTGACGAGATTCGAGAATTCGCCGTGGCTCAACTGATCCCTTTGAACATGTCAGCTATCGGTAGAAAAAAAATTTTCTAAAACAGAAATTCAAATTGTCGATGAACCTCGTTAAAATTTGCGATATTCAAGACAATACAGCTTACCAGAATATTCGAACATTTAGCACTTTGAATTTTTATGAACTAGAAAAATGACGCTGTCCAAACACACTTTGGTGATTTTTGCGAAATGAGCGCAACAAATTGTCTTGTGACATTTTTGTGTATTTTCGAGTCGACTTGTCCCAACGAAAGCACGATAGTCGACATCTCGTTGCGAAGTTAAATTCGAAATTTCAAAATGTTAGCCACACCACGTCAGTAGTCGTTTAAATTCAGTTGATAAATCGTAATTCGTGCGATATGATTATACGTTATTCCTTCTCCACACAAAGTAAATATTTGCATTTTCGTTCATTCGTTGGAGGTTCGTTGAAAGTAGGTCCACGTCGATTAGGTCCACTTGCTGACGCGTGCATATATGACAACATACTTTGTCGTTTGACGGAGTTTATGAAAATGTGACTTAAAAGGTTAAGCTATCTACGCCATCTCGAGAATCGCTGAACACAACCGAACCGAGAAAGATACAGAGAGAGGCTGGGAATATGATCGTGCCGGAAGATGAGGGAAGATAAAAAACAACGTGGATTGCACTACGATCGGAGACTCGCCGGATTCTGGTATATGGATCTGGTTCAGCCGAACGTATCGTATCTGATCCAAGCGAACAGCGTGATTCCCACAGAGGAATTCAACGAGCGGAAATGCGTAGCTGGGCACCGTGGAAACAGTAAACCAGATGGCCTAGCCATCCTAGAAGACGAGAAACCGAAGAAAATTGACGATTCTATGCTCTTCCTGTTCCTCTTGTTTCGCGCGATTCTCCGACACGTAACGGTGCGTCTAGATCAAAGTAATCAAGCTTCTCGACAAAATCCAAGTCTAAACGAGCTCGGTAAATTATCCGCTCTTCGAAAAATTGTTTGTTCGATTTTAGAGACAAATATTCAACGCGAATATTCACGTAAATTCGTACTATAAATTTTATAGATAACAGTCTAGCCTCTATCTGGATAGACGATATTTTAATAGACCAAGCGCATTCTGTGAATGTTTGCATCTTCAAATTTCCCGTAAGCGCAGAAAAATTCGCGGTCTAAACACACTCGAATTTCGAAACTGCGAGCGTGAACGAGACACGTTCGTTCGTTTGTTTTAAAACGCGCCATGAAAAGAAGAAAGAACGCCCAAAACGACGAAGCTGGGAACAAGTTTCGTTGCGACGATTTATTATCAATGGCTTCGGCTTAAATCACGTCGCGCGGCGATTTTAATGCATTCCTAATTGGGACATACGCACGTTCTGGCTTTGAATTAATCGCGAGTAATTGGACTCATTGGTATTCGTCGATATTCTTCGAGAGCTGTATCAATTCTCTCCTTGCCATAACTGGCAATGCATTTTTAATCCGATACTTTTGAATTATTAACCCTCTCGACAACGTTCGATTTTATCCAAAATTTTATCTTCGTACGGTTTCATTGCTTCGCTTCATCCACACGATGTGACAAAAATAATTTACTTACAATAAGTTATAATTGTTATAAATTGATTCAAGCAAATAACACAAAGTAATTAAGTAATCGTATCTCCTTCAGAGTGGGTTAAAATTCTGGTTATAGAGGGTTAAGGACTGCCGATAACGTTTGACGGAGAACGAGAGGAGAAAAAGTACGCATTAAAATTGGAACGTGCGTGTTCCTTTGTCCGCGCTTCTTTTTCCCCTCGCCCACGTTTCGTCGGAATGCGACGAATACGATGCGACGAATACTTTCGAATACGTCGCAGCACGCGACTCGTCTCCCCAGGCGGGAAGAATCGGATTCCATCCTTTATCGTCCTCTGCGTCAGTTCCGATGTTCTGTTATCTGGACTGACGATCATCTTCCGAAAGCTCGGTAGCCGCTGGAAGATAATCTTCGCGCTGGACACGCGTTGAATCGACAGGGAGGGACAATTTGTGCCCTGACAGCGAATTTATTTTATCTCTGATCTCCGACTAACCAGCCTGCGTCCCTACAAATTACAACCTAACGCGCAATGCTGCTTTTCGTACGAGATTGATCAATGGAGACGAGAAAGTCGATCATAATTACAGACAATAAGGTGACACGTCTGAAAAATACATTTTTCGAGTTGGAAAGATTAATATGTTGCGTTATACGTGTTGCAGGAAATATCGTCTGCAATAAAACGCGCGGGATCAATGAAATTTTAAAAATATTTCCACAACGAGTGTTTGAACATTTTTGTCAGCTACTGTGGATTTTTATTCATTTATGACATATCATGCTGCAAAAATATACATTTGATACCATTCTAATTACTAATGAAAAATATTTTTGGTGTCATCAGAATTGAAAAAGATGTGTTTAGAACGTAAAGATTATCATGCTTAAATGGTTCACCCTTTGTAAACTGTGTAGAAAATAATCCTGTGCAAAATATAAAAATAATATTATATATATAAAATATCTAGAGTAGAGTAAATACAATGTATAATTTTCCATTCCTTCAGTTATGTTCCTCAAAATCGAAAAATGTATATAAATCCACAGTCCAATAATTATGCACAGTCCGAAATGCGGTGACTGAAAATCGATTACGAATCTGATCGTTCCAGTTGAAATACGTACGCGTGTGTTTTATCTTCGGCCAGTAAAAATGCTGGAATATTACCAAGGAGGGCACAGGACACGCCGGTGTTTTCGATTTCATATGATCGCACGTGCGATGTTGAAACGAGTGCACCTATGCGTGGGTGTGATTGCGCAATACGATTCGAAATTCAAATTTTCGCTTCCACGAAGAGCGGAGGACCGAGCAGGCGGTATCGAATTCTCTCTCTCTCTCTCTCTCTCTCTCTCTCTCTCTCTCTTACCGGATTCCAGGGACTCCTTATCTCGATAGTCGTCTGCCTCCACAAAGATGGGGGAGGAAAAGAGAGAGATATGTCCGAGCCATGCAAATTGCACCATTTCCATTTTTGTCTTCTTTTTTCTTCTCTCTACGTCTTCTCATGCTGTTTTCTCACCCTTGACCGAGCTGTACTCTTCTCTCCCTCTCTATTCTTGCTCGTTTCGCGATTTCAATCGAAGAAATAATTCTCCAAACGTGGGCGAGGCTAACACGTCCATAGTTTTTACCTGAATTGTAAACGTCGTTTGATGTCAGAATATCAAGAGAATCTGAGAACTGGTTCGAAATCCGAACGAAGTTTCGGGACCGCCGAAAGTCATCGAACCTACTCCGCCGCCTGTCTGACGCGATCCAACTACCATCGTCTGCGCTTTCTACGTCAATCGAGCAATGATTTTGGAGAAACTGACGTAAGAAAGCGAGTTGCAAGGCTCGTGTGAGTCGCTCGAGTACGTGGAAGTGCCGAAATTTCTAGACTTCCTTGAAAAAAGAACAGTAATGATGAATCATCATAAATTTCGCGGATCTCGAATCGTATAAATAACTCTTAATACACACACACACACACACACACACTTTCCTGAAACTCAATTAATTAGTAAAGATAGTCGAGCTGCTTTATAATAGTAATAAGAAAAAAAATAAATAAATTATTGGTTGTTAGATTTTCATTTGTTACAATTAACCCTCTATAACCAGAATAAAGTAAATAGTTGCAATTAACCCTCTATAACCAGAATAAAATAAATAGTTACAATTAATCCTCTATTACCAGAATAAAATAAATAGTTACAATTAATCCTCTATGACTAGAATTTCGTTCACTTATAAGAGAGGGTTATCAATTAATTCTAGCAACAGAAATTTACTCATACAATAGAGAAGCAAAATCAGCAAATAAAAATCTCCATCTTCTTGTAACATTTGGAGAGACCACAAATTGAAAAAACTATATTAAAAATGATGCTTACGTTGAAACACCTGTAGACACTCAATTCGTTAAGTCGGAAGCCGCGACTTCTATTCAATAAAGTTGTATCGACAGTCTCACGTAAATGTCTCCTAGTCGCATTAATCGGATAACCCAGATTAATTTGAAACGGTGCGTCCACGAGCCAGTTCCGAAACGGTTCCGCTCTATTCCTCATCCCTGTCCACGGCACGAGAAGGCCCGACAAGGCCGGCGGATGAATGTTACGATTGCAAACAACAGTTTGATGACGAGGCAAGGCCCCGCGTTATTTATTTTGGTACGTCTAGACGCCAGATTGTCTGTCCGTACGTCCGAATCGCGACAGAGGATTCGGAGATGACGTCAGACCGTTGACTGTATTGCATCGTCGGAAAGATTCGACGATTCGACTTGCCTCTCTTCGCCGGATCAAATTGCATTCTCTCTCTTTCGCCCGGCGTCTGTCGTCTGTTCCTCTCTCCGTTCACCTCGCAGCATCGCTGGCCTCCTTCTTTTTGTACATTTAAATGCGTGCACGTGTCTGCGTGTGAGCGCCGATGATATGCACGCGTGATCCAAACGCATCGGTCAACGCGACGGTGATCGTCGCTCGGCTGCAACCAAGGGGGTGAATAAAGTGTCCCTCGTTTTCTCTCTCTCTCTTTTCGTGACACCGTCCATTTGCGACAGCATCCAGGTGCGATCCTGTCGCTCCTGTACGTCGATTTCTTCGCTTCGGCTAAATTTACCCATTTTGCAGACAGTTCGACGAAAATTTGATTCAGAGTTTTCCAGGCAACTGACGCGTGAGAAGAGGAGCGGACGAAGTTGACCACAGTTTATCCTTGGATATCTGCCAACAAAAATCAATCATTAACAGCGAATCTTTCTTATTGCAATAGGCTTTCCAACTTGTTTTAGAGAAACGCCCTTCGATGGACGAAGACAACCAGAGATAAAGAATAGAATCTGTGTCGAATATCGTCTTAATTCTAGGAAAGATTTAACGTAAAACTTATTTGCGTCCATCTGCGCGCTTCTTTGCATTCGTTCTTTCTGCGTCTTTACGTCTATCCTTTCCACTCTCCATATTTCGTCATTCTTACTAAAAAAAAAAAAAAAAAAAATATGTACATTGTCCATCAACCTTACCTAGTTTAAAAATATAATTTTTTATAAATTACGTCGTTTATAAATCTTACCTAGTTCAAAAATAAGTGTGAATTTCAGACACGAACTGTTTCCTATAAATTTCGTCTCGGCGCATTATTACAACCTATCACGAATGATTTATTTCAGAAGCCAGACGATCGCTTAACGACGTGTGCCTATCGCGAGACGGGCCATACTATTTAGACAGGTTCAAAGAACCGAATCATTTAACCTAATTTTCAAATTCGACTGCGTCGCCGCAATTTACAAGCTCGACCCCGAAAGAAAGAAAGAAAGAAAGAAAGAAAGAAAGAAAGAAAGAAAAAAGCAAAGAGATACATGGATCTTTCTAATTTCTTCCGTTCGACGGCGAAATTTATGGATTTTCACACGGATCCTGGGCGACCGATTCGATCACGATCACGAGTTTATCTTTCGTCCCGCTCTGTCTCTCCCGGTCTCTCTCGGTCTCCGCTTGTTTTTTCCCCCCTTTCCTCGTTCCAGTCCTTCTTTTTGGGCCCCGTCGTCGACGTGCTTTGCCACGCATCGTATTTTCACGCACGCACGCGGAGGCTGCATTTATTAAAAGCGATACATTATGATTCAAAGATCATATCTTTCGATTCGTCTAGACGGCGGAGAGGGAGACACCCTATAAAGTCGCTGCCCCTGAAACAAGCAGCCGAATACAAGGTGCCTCCTCGCTCATTTCTTCTCGCCACTGAGCCTCCGTTTCTCGTTTCCCTCTTCTCTCCCGCGACTCTTCCTCCTTTCGTTTCACCAGTTTACGTTTCTCTCAAAAGCGCGAAAATATATATATATATATATATCTCTTTCTCTCTTGTTAGATTACGAATCAGCCATTCCACAGGACGAAAATTCTTTTGAATGTCGCGTGGGGCAGTTTCGCCTTGCTGAATCCTCGTCGCACCTGTCAAAGAGTTAGTCCAATCAGCATCGATACACACATATATATATATATACATATCAGTCATTGCCACGAATTGGGTCTGTCTACTGTTTTGACACGTAAAACGGAGCAAGATGATTCGTCGGGAAGAGGGAAAAATTGAGTAGACGAAGAAGAAGAAGAAAAGGAAAAAGAAAAGGCGAGCGCGATAAGCGTCACGCGGAGATCAGAGAAAAGGCAGTCGTCCGCGGGATTTCGGCGAGCGAGGGAAAGGGATTACCACACGCGCGCGGCGGGTGGAGCGAGAGGAACAGACGCACCGAGAGAAAGAGAAAGGAGACGAAGACGAAGACGAAGAAGAAGAAGAAGAAGAAGAAAAAAAACGAGTGATCGTAGTAACACCGGCGCGTCTCCTCTCGCGGCTTCGTGCTTGTCTCGGAATTAGTGAGTAGACAGAATTATGTCCGTGAGCAGACCAGCTCGGCTCAGTTGAGACTTACTGCTCAGCCCGTGCACACGCATGCTACGAATCTTTCCTACTTACATATATACCGGCGGCTTCCTGATGCGATTAGACTAGTCCGCGATCACCCGCCACTCCGTATCACGGACCAGTTTGTTTAACACTTCATCGTAACGCGGACACACGCCCGCCCAGCCGTCTTCCGTCAATCGTTCGCGCGATCCGTTGATCCGTTTCTCTGGGTCCGTACTCGCCTCGACGTGAACAGCCACGCGGTTTTTAGCCACGGCAATAGCTGGCCAAGAGGGTTGTGAATTCCCTCGCGCGACAAAAATGAGGAATTCCGTCGAGCGATAACAGTGACTGCATGACAGTTTGCATGTCTCTGACGAGGTAGTACCGTTTGTTATTTTCGAGCGATTCTGACGGAGACAAGGGACGAAACAAGTGAGAATTTCCCCGTCTGAAAGAAGAAGAAGTTCCCTTAGTCATGGAGTTCTTCAGATTCTTCGTACTGCTGTTGGTTGTTTTGACTGCGAACAGTGTCTCGGCCCACCATCGTCATCGCGACGTCCACGCGGATGACAAGAAAAAGGGAGATCTGGTGGACCAAATAAAAAGATACGCGCCGAGTGAGAACGAGAACGTGGTGCTCGCCGTAGGTGAGAAGAACAGGAGAAGCCCGAAGGGCGAGGAAACGAAAAGCGGCGTACCTTTCAGCGAGAGGAGGTTGGAGAAGATGCTGGAGAAGGCTATCCTAAAAATAATCACCGGCGATTTGAGCACCGGTGACATGTTGCTGTTGAAAAGTTTGAATTACAGTCTGGAGGAGGTTCTGGCGATTCGCGAGAGGGAGCTGAGTAAAAAGAAGGACGAGGAATTGAGGAAAAAGGAGACGGCCAAGCCTTGGGCGAAAGTGTTGTACGAAGATGGGGAGAAGAAGAGCAGAAATTGGAGTAAAAAGTCCGCGGATCGTTCCTCGTCGAAGAATCCCGATTTCGAGAACGTCAAACGAGAAGGTAAAAAGAATCGTCACGCGGACAAATCGCCGTCTTACAAGGACTTCGACTTCGAGGCGTACAATAAACAAGCGATCCTCGATTACGAGAACTTGCCCTCCAACATGGAGTTTCAACAGCCCTGGTCGGAACCAACGGCTGTCGACTACGAAGAGGCTACCGAGACATCCGAGGAACAGGATGCCGCGAATAATCTCCATCGCGACTTTGACAAAGCCATGGAGCCTCACGTGGTCTTCAAGATCCGATACGACGACTCGGAGTTTGACTCTAGCTCAGGCTCCGACGAAAGCAACAAAAATCGTCTTAGAACGTTCAAGCATCGCGCCTCTTCGACGATACGGCACACGAATTCGAAGAATGCTGGCAATTCCTTTCATGCGTCGACACCGTTACCGATGTCTTCAACTACTGCTGCTACTGTTCCTCTGGTTTACCAATTGAGCAACACCAATGCAAGGGTGTCTAAGTATCTAAACAACGATTATTCTACAGTAACGTATTCAACAACGTCGGCTGGTACCACTACCACGGAGAGTACCGTTATATCAGACGAAATGTTGGAAGATAAAAACGACACAGATATCGCTAGCGTTACAAATACTACTGATAAAATGGAGGTTTCGAAAAGTGAAGAGAAACTCAGTGAGAATAAGAGAATCAGTGAATACGAGGGGCTCGAATGGGTCGAAGACGACGTTTACAGGGTGATCCCTGAATTTGTGGATTCCCTTGGCTTCGAGAACACCGAGGAGAACGAGACGTCGGACTACGAAGACTCCAGTCACGATTCCCGACTAAATTGGAACATAGAAGAAAACGAGAATGACACGTCGGGCTATCTGAACGACACTCCCGATTCTCTCAAGCTTTTCGTGGCAAACAATAACGTGTCCTCTGGTAGCCTTCCATTGGCCAATTTGTCGTCTTATCTGCAACTAGCCATTGCTCATAGACGAGGGTGAGTAAGCTAACTGACGTGTTTCATGATCATACGTTTTCCCACGCTTCTATTTACCGAGCTCTTGATAAAGAAAAAATAAATATTATTCTTTAATTAGAATCTTCAATACAATCTTCGAGTCATCAGAAGAAAAATCGTACATTTTCAAAAGTCATAGTTTGCACGATTTTCTCTGCCGTTCGTCATATTCTTTCTCGTTTACTGTTTAAACGTCGTGTGTCTTGCTTTGCAAAAAATGAAATTGGTATCTATACAATCTGCTTTTTGTGTCTTTTAGAGGAAACCTAACCTCAAGCTTCGACAGGTAAGCTTCACCTCGATGGCTATGATCGATATCACTATGATCTTTTTTTGGGTAAGGGACTCGGTGTGCCAAACAAAATGGACAGAGATGGAATTCTGTCGAACTCTTTTTGGTTTTATTCCCCCGGGCCGATTGGCTGCTTTCCTTTTGGCTTGGCTTGCATAATCTAAAAATACGTTCTCTCATCACGATTATCTCATTGCTCGTATTGCACGAGATACGATTTATTACGATAACAACGGGAGACCTATTCTCCACGGAGGTATGTTGTGTCTGCATGAAAAGGTAACGCACCCGTTCTTCTCCTCTTTTTCTCTCTCCCTCTTTCGAGACTAAATCGGCCGATATTCGCCTGTTTAATTATCATAACGAAGAAACGAAGCGAACGATTTTCCAACGACGTAACCCAGGCCTGTGCTCGCAAATACTTGACGACAAAAACGTTCTCGACGAATCATTGCCCCCGCCACGTAAAAATATCTCGATGGCCCGTAAAAATATCGTGATGAAACGAAGAACCACAAAGCGCCACTGAATTTCTACGCCTCGAGCTGACCAGCGTCCGCTTCTTCCACTGTTTTCTTCGTTCGCGTTTTTCTAAATAAAAAGTTCAAAGAATTAGTCGAAACTAGTCCCACTTTTTGAGAACGGTGTCAACGGAAATCTGGTTGTAAGAATGATCTAAAATTTTGTGAGACGATTGTGTCAAGATCAGTGACACGTAAAAAAAGAACTGCTTCATGTCAAAGAAAAATGATTTATCGAGCAGAGAGAGTGCTCGTAATCTTTTCGAGAGACAAACTTCGAGTACGAAGAACAGAGCCAGGAAGAACGTGATGTGGAAATTCCGCTGTGGTCCCTATGCTATGTTTTTAAATCGCTCTCCTCCTCCACCACCTTGGCCTCTGGTGCGAAGACGTTTCTTTTATTTTATTAAGTCTAGACGCGTAAATGCATTCGTGTCGGCACTGGCGTAGCCTGCCGAGAGTCCTCCGGTGTGCCGGTCGTTCCGCTTCTTCCTCGAGTCTTCTACAGGATGATCTGAACGACCTGTCGATACTAAAAAAAAAAAAAAAGAAAAAAATGCTCTTGTTCGATTTCAAAGATTACAGCCGAAGAAGAAAAGAAACAGAGTAACAGAGTTATTTCATTTGAATAGTTACACGTGTTACTCAATGATAACGTGGATGCGGACGAAGGGGTGAGAAATGCGTGCAACACGTCGCGTGCAGACGAATTAATTGACTTTTTACGTTGTATGCAACGAAGAAGACGCGGTTAGATCGTGGCGAAAACGGCGGCTTTAAGTTGAGCACCCTCGTAATCACCGGGTGTCTAGTCAGACTGCAGTCAGGACTGCTCTCGAGGTTATGTAACACATTTCAATTTAATACGCTGACCTTGTCTATGCGTCTCTCTTCCTATGCCGATAAAGATGATGCGAGACGCGCAACGAAGAACGAGAAGGAAGTTTTTGTCAGTGGCTCCCCACCTCCCCGCCAGACGATGCAACTTGCATTTTTTTAATATCGTTAATCAGGTCGGCGTTCACCGTTTTGTACGATACACCATTTCCCTCAGTACCGATATTTTACGTCGATTTTCTTAGCCCTGTAAATCGAGAATGAGATCTTATCGTTGAAATATTTCGCAATATTATAAAAATTATTCTGTATGATACAGTCTTCTTTCCTTTCACTTTTCAACTGACGATAAGTTCTTCGTAGTAATAAGAACGAGAAATCCTTAAAGAAATTGAAAGAAATCTTCTCGTTTAGATCTCCATGTGTTGACGCTGCAACGTGTTGCTTCGTGCTCGTCCGAAGGCTGTTACAAAACCGGCGTAACGTAGCCAATTTTCTTAATACGGTACTCGGGAAGGATCACTGGATTCATTCTCATGATGCAACGGCCTCCAGACACCCGAGTCCTTCCCTTTCCCAGACAGCAGACAGACGTGACACGTACGCAACGAGACGCTGTAGAATGCGTGACTTGGACGTGGCTAGATTAAGGAGCATGTCTAGAATGGAATACAATCAGTAAAGATTTCGTGGCGAGATTTCGTCCGAGTGCTTTTCTTTTAGTTCTTCCGCTTTATCAAAGGGATTCCTGAATAGAAAAAAAAAGGAAGAAAAAGGAAAAGTGGAACAGATTGAATTGGTACTGGTAAAGAGAGAAATTTCGTTTTCTTTTCCACACGTTTTCTGTTGAACGTCCAACCGCGCGTGGAAATCATTTTTGCAGCCTGACCGATCGATTGTTTAGGAAAACCACTTCTAGTTGAATGTCGAGCAACAACGAGGTCGTTGACGCGCGATTGGCTGCGCTCAAAGGTCCAAGTGGGCGTCCAACGAAGCAATCCTTGCTAGTGACGTAGAGAAAAGAAACGTTTCTCCTTTTTCCCCTTGTCCGGTTAATGACTTAGAGCTCGATTATGCAATCCCGTAATTTCACCTGATCGTCGGCACGAGTTCTACATATATATATATAAACTTGATTTCCTTGACTTCTTCTGCGAGATTAGTTATCTTCTGTAAGATGGAAGATCATTAATTAGCAGAACGTATCATTATCACGTATCGCTTGTGATAAAACGTTCCAAAGTAAAAATTAATTTACTAAGAGGAATCGAGATTCAAGATAACATGAATACATTAACACGAATACATTACATTGCTAGACAAGACGAATGAGGTACATATATAGCAATGCCGCGTCAGCTGTCTAGTCAATGTCTAGAACGTATAATAAATATCTCTGATCTACACTATGAGCCCTGTGGGTCACTGACCACCATCCATTAGACTGCCTTCCTGTCCGGAAAGCTTGCACGTATCTCCAAGTGAAAATTTTTACGGCGTCATCCAGGCACGGAATTCTTCGACTATCTCTGATTCCTTTATTTCGCTTTGCTACTCTTTAACTCTCAATTTCCATCCTCGATTCTAATTTAAATCCCAAATATTTATTTTACTAACGGATGGAAGTTACAAATTCTCCTTTATGACTGTTTTACTCGAGTATTTGTATCTGGGGTTTGTCGGCTGCCGTGATTTTTCATTTATCAATTTAAGTTTTAACGCTAGCAACACTTGTAAATAAGAAACTTCGTTTCTGTGTGCAGTCAGGGTGAAAAAGCCATCGAGGACATCAAGACGCGCGTTTTGGCCCTCACCGGAAGATTTAACCTCAGCACCGACGCCAATCAGGTTCAACGCGAGCGGCTCACTATGTTTTCACCAACTTGTAAGTCTACTCTTTGACTAAAGGCATGCAGTATAATTTGATACAAACGAAACAACGTCAACAAAATTTTCAATCTTTAGAAATATTATACTTCACCTAAATGTGAAAATAAAATAACGCATTGAAGAGTAGCGGATTTATAAATAAATTAAATCACGCACTAAAATACGTAAAATCCATAAGTAAATGGTACAATACATTAAAGAACGGAAGATCCACAAATAAACGTATTCATAAGTTATAGTTAACAGGTTAACGTTGATACCCTGAAATATGCAAGTCTGATCTTCTCCATCAGGTCAAATTCCACGAAATACGGATCAGGACGCCTGGACGGACACGTTCTCCATGAACATGCATTTTCAATTGAACCTGACTTCCAGCGATCACGTCGTCGCTGCTAAATTACGAATATTTAAATTACCGCAGGAAAACGTGACGTCCTCCTTGGAAAGCACGTTCGAGGAGGAAGAGGAAGACGAGAAAAAGATTAGGATATCAGTCTACTATTACACGAAAACCTTGAAGAAGCACCGAGGTAAACTCTAAAACAAATCAATTCATTACAAATTAATTGTTAATTGAATAAAAGTTTATCATTAAAAATCTGTATTATCAGTGAAGAAACGTTTGATGGACTCGGTGGTGACACCTCTTACGTCCAGAGGTACCCATTTGGCGTTGGATGTGAGGCAGGGTCTTCGATTCTGGAGACTGAATCCGCGAAACCCTCATGGAAACGGAAGTAACCACGGTCTGGTGATACAGGTTGAAGATCAGGACGGCAGGCCGCTGAAACCGGCTCTATACATTCAGCAACCGTCTTGCGCGGATCAGGACTCAGAACAGAAGGCATGTGAGTGTGTGCTCTAACAATACTAACTCTGACGTGAAAATTTCGATTGCCTGCTTGCATACCTACGTGACATTTAACACCGTGTGTGCCATAACAGTCCTGAATGCCTTAAGTATCATTTGAACAATTACACATATTAGACGCCTCAAATCATTTGAATAAATTAGATGATCGCGATTACTAGTTTGCGAGATTTGCATTGACAATATTGTGTTGTGATTTTTCTGTCGTCATTTCGCGCACGTTCCGTCATATTGAGACTAAATTTTCATCTCGAGAATGACTATCACTTTTGTAAAACATAAAGATAAAACTTTTCTGAAATGTCTCTTCGAAGATTTGGTCTTAAAATGACTACGAAAAAAAGAAAAAAAATGGTTGCAAGCTTTGTCAATAACGTTACCAGTTATAAAGCGTAACAGTGGTTTCTTTCTTTCTTTCTACAGACCAGCGAGTACCTGCACTCTTCGTACGAGCCTGTACTCGTTACGTTCGCATCGTAAATGGAAAAACGGAGACGTACGTCAACTGCAGGCATTAGAATAAAAGAAAAGGACACTTATATACCGTGAGAAAGTAGACAATCATTCACATCGCACTTTACTCTTCGAGACGAGCATTTTTTCGAAGACTATTGAACACCATTGAACACCTTTAACGGCTGTTCAAACACGCACATACGTGAAATACATTTTTATAGGAAGAGAATATACACGCCTAGGTCAATCATAGCTACTTTGTAAATTCGTTAAGGAAAATGGAAAGATCGATGTATAATCAAGTCCGTTGAATTCATTAACGTGTTGAGCAAAAATTTCAATACTTTTTATACAAAAAACATATTGATGATGTTTCCAAAATTTCTATTTTAAATGCGTGTAAATGAAAAATGATAGACGCGCCCTCGCCAGTCTTAATTAATTCTGTGAAAGTGACAGAGCGAGGAAAAGGCGCAAAAGTTACGATCGCGGTGAGAAAGCGTGTACGAACAGTAAAAGTTCTTTCATAGACTGTTTTTTTAATTTAACTTAAAGACGGGGTGCCGTGTTATTTAACTGCAGTAGCGGTAAGTTATATTTTATTGTTTTTTTTTTTTTATTGTTTTTGGTAGCAATGCGTTCAGGCCGTGGCTTCTATGCGGAAATACATCGAAACACGTGCCATTTTCCGGATAACGTTAGTTAAATTTTAGCACGATTTAATATATGTACATATCGAATCAGTAGATTGATTAATAATATTAATTAGATTATCGACTAGATTTCTTGGCCTGTATGCGTACGTGCGTACAAAGTACACATGTACACATGTATACACGTCATGCCCACGACTGATGCAACCAAATGTAAGAGAGCTTAGAGATAGATATTTATGTTTTATGTTAATGAAGCAGCACAAAAACCGTGATGAATTTCTATTATCCTACAGTTGGTAGGTAGGACCATAAATAGAACACATTACATATTGGTACGAGCATTAAGTACTTCATTATGTTTCTCTCAGATTCTAATGGTCCACCGGAAAGATTATGTTACTTATTATCGTATGCTGTTGCTGTTTAGCAAAGGAGGCAATATGTTCTCACGAATCTTACACAATTCCTGTATATAATGTATATTTAATTGCCTGGTTGTGCAAAAATAAATGGTTTGACATTTCGAAATGCCTTTATATTGAATGCATTCTAAGTTCGATTCCTATCTTTTATACAATTAAATGTATTCTTTATCTGTTTCGCATTCTCCTTAAAAGGAGAGAAACAGAACTTTCTGACATCATATACAAATCATAAATTGTTAGACTGTTAATGTTTTAGTTTCTTTCTTTTTAATGCTTCATTTATTTATTCTTGCCGTTCACACACCATTTTCTCTTCTATCTTAGTGTAAATTTTTCTTTTAATACAATTTCACATTGTGACGTATTATCATTTCTTATCGGACATAGTAAATTAATAAGTCTCTCTAGAATTTGTACGTTTGATGATTTTTAAACAAGCATTTTTGGTTATTGTATCAATTATAATTAACATGGTCTTCATATTTTGTACAAAAATGCTTCTTTATTAAAAATGTTCATTTATAAGAAAAGTACATTCAACATTTACAAAAGAATCCTTAACTAGATTGTATTCGTTGTCAGAAAGCAAAACAAAAAAATTTATCGACATTTTGTTTAGTTGATTTCCATTCTGTGTGCTCTCTATGTTACAATCAATGGAATCTGACAATATCTAACTAATCCACATAACTTGTCAATCAGAGTAGGAGCGAATAATAAATAAATATGAGCGCATGATGCAAAGTATCTTTTTCATAATTCACTTCTCTTTCTTTGTTTTGTGCATTCATAAGAATGCATTAGTAATTCACTCTGCTTCTTCTATGGAACAATTCAATTGCGTCAAGGTTAGTTGTCTTTAAATAATATCCTCTCATCGGTATCGCATCTCTAACACAATGAAAAGAAAGAAGAGAAAAGAATAAACAAAGAAATGACAAGAAATAAAAATCCACTTTGAAGAATGAATCAGAGTGAAACATCATTCTGTAGTGTAGAATTATGCAATGGAAAACGTAGGAAAACACTCTCTGATTTACTGATTACACGTAAACTCTTTACGATCTTTCTCAACTCAAAAAAATTCGCAATTTCTGTAACACGGCTACTCGACTATTCTTGAGCACGTATCGAAATACTATTAGGTTCTTCCGAGAATTTCTAGTTTCGCTGTATCATATCGCCAACAATGTCCAGAGGATACGTATGATTTTTCAGTTCTGTCAACGACTTATTAGACGAGTTCATTCTCTTCTATCCTTACAACCAAACGAACACAGATTAGGCTTGCCCTTTTTGTGAATTGCGCATTGAGTCATTGAAATTCTCCGAGACCAGATCTTACGAATAAAAATATTGAACATGATGATGCTTCAAGACCTGATCTAAGAACATTTGTGTCTATTGCAGTTCTTTTTTCTTGCCTAGCTATCACGATCCAAAGAGTCCAAGGTATCGTTGCTGGATGAATGAGTTAAATCACTTAGTTCATCCAGGTGTTTCTGCTTCTTACGGACATTCCAATGCAGGCACTCTGCCAATGAGTCGAACCAGTCTGTTATTTGATCAACAGCGCAAATACTGGGCACTGGATAGATGGACGTGGTTACTCTTAGACTGAAAATGATAGAAACGTGTAAAAAAGAGATACACTATATAAAAACGTGATAATTAGAATTTTTACGCATTTCTGTAGTTCTATAAACGTATAGCGAAGAATAATTGAGTTAATAACGACGAGAAATTATACAGGAAATCATACAGGAAAAAACCTCAGAAGAGGAAAATTGAAAAATGAATGAATAATTATAATAAGTTGCTATGTTTGCCAATGAAAATAAAAGAATTTTAGGGCGGACCAGTCCCTATCGAAGGAGACGTAAGCTGTGCTGCTATCGTTAATGATTATTTGCACACAGTCGGAAATTGATTGATCTTTACCTATCGCCGTGGAAGAGCTCCTGCCTGTTTCTGCCATCGAATGACACCCAAGAGGTGTTTCTGCTATCTGGTGAAACTGAGATCTGCGAAAGAAAAGAAGAACGTTAAGTCAATTTGAAAGAAATGAGCAAGATATCTTTTACGAATTCTTTTTTATTATTGATACAATGAGTTGTAATATAAATTTATTCTCTCTTATTGTCTATAAGTATTTGACCATATTCATTTTACGAGTAATATAGTTAAAGTAAAACTTTCTATGTATATTGTGTGATTTTTGTCACTGTGTGTATCCCCTACACAGATTGTTACGGCACGATGATGCATTGAAATTGGTCGAAATGCTGAGTACGTAGCAATTGCTTATTTGCAATTATAAAATCTTGAGTTCTTAATAAATGAGAATATACTTTGAAATTTGCACGAAATTATACACTTGTACATGTGATGGTTGTACATATTTAATGTTTGTTCTGTTTTGAAAAATTTATATAGATATTGTAAATGATGATAGAATAGTTAAACAATAGTTAGCAGCAGTTACTATTAATAAAAGAATTTCACGAAGTAGTCAAATACTTATGTATTTTATAATAAGTCTAATAGTAGGATTTATGTTTCAACTTGGTAATTCTAATTGGTGGTATGCGGCACCCATTTCCCATAATACGTATACATTAGAACAACCGTTGAAAATTTGTTCAAAAGATAACTGAACAGTGCATAGTCTGGGAATGCGGATGACATTCGCTGGGACCAAGTTTCCTTCTATGGGATAATGTCATGGACTAGAAATACCGATACCACTATAATAAAGATTCTCTACTAACCCACGTGGAAATATTGTATCACAATGCTACAAATGTATTACATCTAAAAGTTTCTTGAATTTTTAGAATCAAAGACCAGATTTAAAGAATTCTATACTACTGACCTGTAATAGCTTCAAATCTATATGATTTTCTTATAGATTTATAGAATTGAACAATTACAAATAAGACTTTGTACAATTTTACAGTTAAATTAGATACAGTTAAATTATATCACATACAATTAGATATCACTGGTTGTTGTTTAAAAGTTCCTCTATTGGATAATAACTGCAGAATTACAAACATTTCGTCCAGCTCTACAGATTACAGATTGTGATTCTATGAATCATTGTTTGAAAGTTCCTCGATTCTAAAGATTCTACAATGACTGAAAAACTTCAAATTTATGATGGGTTTAGGGTACAAGTTTCTTAGAGATGATCTTCTTCAACAAAGATCAGTACTAGAATTGAATAATTACACTACGATCGCCACCACACAATTATGAATTTCGGAGTCTCTCTTTTTTTCTCTCTCTCGTCGAAACTTGTACTGACTATAAAAGGTGTCCGGCACATTGGCGGAAAAAATTCGGAAATACCTTCAGCTCGACACCGGCGGGCACGACAATTGGTCTGAAGGACAGAGAGTGAGGGCAAATTGGCGTGATCATGATCGCAGGTACCGAAGGATGAATCATGCTGGCTCCAGCCGCGACAGCGTATGCGGTCGACCCGGTTGGCGTGCTCACGATCAGGCCGTCGCCCTGCACGCTGGTCACATGTTTGCCATCGATGAAGAGGTCGATATTCGAAAGATATGGAGACGGACCTCGATCCACAACGACCTCGTTCAGTACCAGCAAATTCGTCGGTGGTTTCGCCTCCTTGTTCTCCTCTCCCTTCCTCATGATGATACATCTCAGTCTGCTCCTCAGGGTCAAGGCCGCGTGACCTAAAGACAAGGCAAACTTTCGTCAGATTTATAACTCGTCTTTTTATCACATCGTCGACAAGTTTCGAATGCAACTTTCTCGTATCGACAGATTTTCATGCGGTGTGCTCTTTCTCGATTTTAGAAGTAGAGATAAAGGCTCTAATCAATGTTAAGATGAGAGATACGTACGAAGTGTCGTAACTAGATTGTCGATTTTTATGTAAATTTGTCTTCTTTGAAATATAATAAATTAATAAAAAAAAAAAAAAAAAAAAAAATTTTTGAAAA
>KQ435711.1:2269629-2287782 GCA_001276565.1 Melipona quadrifasciata
TGAAAACGATTATGCACATTGTAATTGATATCGAGGTGGCCATTGCACTGAATGTCCAGCAAAGGTGAGACCTGGTCCGTCATTCTTCACGACTTCCTGTCAAATGGCTCAACTCTGCGGTAAATTTAACTCTTCCCCCGAATCTTGTACAAATATCAACATTTATTTCATCTCAATTTTACTTGCTATTTTAAACATATGCGCTTACAGTACTTTCACGAAAGTATTCGATCACTTGTAGGAACTTTTTGCGAATATAAAGTAATTCTGTGTATATTGAAGTATTTGGAAATTTATTAACGCTGTAGCGAGACTCGAGCGTTACGGTTAGACTGCAGGTTTTTATGCATGGAAAATTTTAAAGTGTAAGATTGTACAAAGTGCAAGTAGTATGAGAAAACTCGTACATTCGAAGTACAGCTCTTTTTATAATTGCGTAAAATAACTTTATTTTCTTCAGTTAGCGACAGCAACAGTTTGAATCTGCATCAAAATCATGCTGTCTAATCATGATTATATTAGTCGAGTTTGAAAAAAGTTTGAAAATTAATATTCAATTATATATATTTAACATAACAATGCATGCTATACATTAATTTTTTACCAAACTCAAGGTGATTCCTATAAAGTGACCGATTCAGTGTTTTCTTGAAGAGAGATGAGAAAAAAATTGTTCGAACCGAGGATATTCCATTTTTTAGAAAGAAAAGTGGGCACATAAGTTAAAGTGGATGCATTTGGATAGTCTCAATTTTTCTGAACTGACTTTCGTATAACTAGTTTGCTGGCCATGGCGCGTGTTCGTTCAAGGTTCGGATCATTCGGGATCAAAAACTTACTTCAACTCACATTCCAGCGAAAAATAGTTACATGAAATGCTCCAGTCTCTAACAATTTTCTCACGAATGTGCAAACATTGGGCTTTAATTTTTTAATATGATCAATTCCGTTGAAATATTGGTTATCGATTATGAAGAGACATGAAAACATTATTTGCTCTGGATAACGACGCCACCTCCAGCCGAAATTTTATATTATGAGAACTGCAGGTAATTTCTCCCAGAGGATTAATCTTTGAAGACACGAGTGAAATTTTGAGCGTTTTTCATACAATAACGCATTATCTTCCCGAGACATGAAGTTTTCGACCCAGAGTAACCTTTGATGAACATGCGTTGAGGTCGATAAACTCGTCACACCAAACACATTATCGGAGTACAAAGAAAAAGAATACATTCAAATACAAATACAAATCGCTCTAAAAAAAGAATCGAGTTGAGATCACTTAAATACCTTCATTTGCAACGCCGTCGCGTATACGTCAAATTATTTCTTTCGTTCGCAGCTCTTTTCACTTTGAGGAAAAAGGCAATTATAGTCACTTTATATTTTACACGAATCACCCTGTATACGTTTGCAATAAATATCTCGCAACGTCTATATAGTTACATTATCGGATACAACTTTTATCATTGTAATCGTAGTGATCGTCTTCCGCTACGGTGTTGATAAAATTGCAAAATATTTTTACATAAGAATTTTTTATATAGAATTTCTGCTACTGCAAGTGTTCGAACATTTTCGTGATTGACGCTGTGTGTAACTTTATTGGAAATCTATTGGATTCAAACGTTCCCATAAATTAAAAAATGTTCCACTCTATTAATCGTTTCGCTATAAATGCACAGCTGGTGTGCAACGGTTATGCTACTCGATAGAACAGATATATCACGCGTATATCATTTGATACGGCTCGACTAACCACTGATAGCAGCGATTTTTCTCTGGCGACAGAGTTGAAACGAAAACCTGAGCAAAAACTCGGCCATACTCTCGAGACATCGTTCGTTTGCAGAGACAATGATTGTTGAAGAAACGTTGCAAAATTTCCTTTGTTTTGTGGAACTGTGCAATCATTAAAATCCGAAGGCCGGTTAATGCGAAGTTAATGACGTTCTTCCAACGAGCTATCTACTAAGAAATAGTAACATTCACTCTCAAGGGCGCGTGATTTTCTTGCAAATTCAAGATTTGCGTCGAGCGTCGTTCGTTACATCTAGACTGCGGAGAATTTTTATGCGCGTGTTTTGAAAGAATGGCAACCGAGTTATTATTTGAGCCGTTCGCAAACAAAAGCGATCGACTCCAATTCTTTCTTAAATTCCAGCCCCAAACCATTCACTTAAGGCTCAACCTTTTACGTTTGAAATAAATTTCTTTAATAATTAGATATCGAGTTGATGTGATTGTTCCAGAGATATTCCAAGAATATTCTGCGTCGTTAGATAAAAATTACTCTAGAAACTCAAGAATGTAAGTTCCTTCTTTAAAAGGAATTCTAGAAAGGAATATATCCATTAAAAATATCTATTAGAACATGAGAAAAGAAAAATCAGTAGATAAAAAAAAGATCTCTCATTTAGAAAAGTATATCTTAAGTTTTATTAACTTCTCTATCTTTTATTTTGTCGAGTTAATTTTTTAATTTATTAGGAGACGAACGGCCAAATATTGCAGATATTTTATACATTTTTCTCGATTGCATTCTGTGCGTTTAAGAGCTTTTAAATTTCCTACAGAATGCAGAAAAAAATCCACGGTCTAGTCGTTTCCCCCTTATTCTATCTATGGATATCTATGCCAGCAACACTGTGTACTGCGCGAATGAATTCGTTGGACAATCTTAAACGGCGTTCAAAAGTTCGCGTTTCCTTCCCCAACGGCGACGAGAGAGATCTCGAAGCGTCAATTTATTAACCTTGAACTCGACACGGTGAATTTTGCTCGAAAGAACGCAGAACGTTCAGTGAACTTTGTTTATGCATTATTTATCTCAATCTTCTCTATCGATGCACGCCAACGATTCCATGCCGCATAGAATCGGCGTCTGTTGCTCGATTTTTATCGAAAGCTCTCGAAGAAACTCACTGTGTACGTGTGTGTCCCGCACAAGCACAATCGAATCTTTTCACATCACTGTCATTGTTTCAAACGGGAGAGGAACAGGTGTATTAGTCACGAACTATTGTACGTCAGCGAAACACCTCCCCGAGCGGCAGCAACTTTTTAGAAAGGAGCGGATCGCAAGGTGGATGCACGCAGAATGACGATCAGACAGGAGGTAGCCAACAATTATGGGATTCTTTCCACGGGACTGTCGGTATACCGTAAACTTCACGGTTCTTGTCGACACTAACGGCAACGTTACGTAACGTACGTCCGATTGATTATGTCATATTACATTATCTTATCCAGCAATGAATCTTTAATTGTACCGGTTCGTTCCGTGCATGTGCGTGCAGTTGCTAACGAAAGTGTGCATTCGCATGTGTGCAGCAACTTTTTATGAACACGCTGCGCGCGTTGTTATATAAAACATTTTGACATTTCGTTAACGCCGTAATGAGGCACCGACTGTCGTGATCATATCGGCCAGGTCCTCTCTACGTGTATATATGAAAATTCGCAAATCGCAGAATTATTTCAACAGCTGTAATGTTGTGTTTGTGTCAACAGTGATTATTCATACTGTACTAAATTAACAATAAATGTATGTTTATAGCAAATATTTTGTATTCAGAGCGATTTGAAATTTTATCGATATAGTCGTGACGATCGTGCCTCGTGTCTCGGGCAGCATGTTGACAAAATTTCAAAATGTTTTATGTAACGGATACAAAAATACACATACGTACGTACAGGTGGTTCGAATACTTTCGTGAGCCATACGTTCTGCGATAGATCCCACTGATCGTTAGAACGTGAATCATCACAAGAAAGGTGAGGCGAGCTTCACGAATTATTACGAGGATCTCTCAGAAATCATTAGGTAACTTTTTCTTCTTGATTTCACTTGGTCCAACTATCCGACACGCAACTTTCTCTCCATTGATTGAGAAACCCGAAGATAGACAGACAGAGACAACAAAGAGAGAGAGAGAGAGAGAGAGAGAGAGAGAGAGAGAGAAAGAGAATCTTCACAAAAAAGAGAAAAAAGAAAGAAAAAAGTACATCTACTAGAAGGCCCTTTTGTTCGTCGCTCTGACGGTCACGTATCCCTAATCGTGGCTTGGCCCAGATTGCCGTACACGGCAAAGCTTGCAAAACACCATGATCGATTTTCTTTCCCAACGTCGTCGTCGGCGCTCTCTCCGGCCGATCTGTTAAAGGAGAAAACGATCGTGGCTCGTGGCTACGTTCGGTTCGGTAATCGATTGCATCGAGCGTGAATATCTGAAATTCCAAACGCGACGGGTGTAAACAGGGGCGCCATCGGCGTGCGTAGCCTACGGGAGCTCTCATAAGGCCCATCAGTGTACAGACATCGCGTAAAATGGAATAGTACCTTGGCAAAAGGTGAACGCGTTCTCGTTGGCGAGAAAGAAAGGAACAACAACAACAACAACAACAAAAAAAACTCCCACCGAGTGCCGTTTCGAACAGGTACCCTAACCTCTGTACACAACATGTGCGAAACAATGCGTATACTCTCAACACATTTGACTGCCACGATAATCATCGATGACCGTGTTTTCTATTTTTTTGCAAATATCTTCGAATGATTAAAATAGGATAAGTAGGATCACCGACGAATACGGCGAAAAGCGTAACGGAGAATTATATTTTGAACGACGTTTTATATATATATATAATGACAGAACTTCGTAAGAGAAAATTATGTAACAGTACAGTGTCCACTTGATCGTCGTTTCAAACTTAAAGAACTTAGAATAGTGTCGTTACTCTTGAAAATCATAAAACAATCAAACGTCTCTAAGAATTTGGATTCATTATGATTTCGAAGATTGAAATTTTCTTTTTAGAACGACCCCTTCAAAACTTGCGATATCTACGATTTTTTTCGCCATTTTGTTGAACTCTGTTGAATATTAAGATTAACAAATTCTAGTATTTTGTCGTTTAAAAAGATTGCCTTCGTCCTTTTAAAAAACGGAAAAATACTCAAGTACGAGGAACGTTTTGTAAAATACGCTCGAATCATTACAATTCTATTCTTCGTCGTAGATACATTTATTTATCATAAATAACAAGTAACGACAGCCTAGATCGAGAATTACAACAATGTTGCAAGCTCACGAGTCAACTATCAAGCTTGCATCACAAGTATCTGTCATATAAACGTGAGAAATCGTTTGATATCGTGCATCACACGAAATTTGCATTCTTTTTAAATTCTGAATTAGATACAGTAACCACCGTTATAAATGATGACAAGAATAAACGAGCAATAGTTCTTATGAAGAAATAGACGATATTTCGGTTAGAGAATTATATAATCAAGACTTCATTAACTTCGAGAGATGATATAAAAATAATAAAACCCATGCGAATAAACATTTTTCGACAAGAAACGGGAGCTAAATGACAATGTGCCATTTTTCCACTCATTTGTATCTAGTTTAAAACGGCAAAATTAAAATTCTGGGCTGAAGTCTCGAATATAATGCAATTTCAAATTATGCTTCAGTCCAATCTTCAGACAATCTCAGTCTAAGAACTTCATAAAAAAACGCAGTACACGATACTTATACCAAATATATACATAGTAACGTAATTTCACAGAACCATCATATATATATCAATTATAAATTAATTACATATTTATACTATTAAAATATAAAATATAGAATTACAATGACAAAAAAATTTTGCTTGCAATGGTTTCTTTAATTTTTCTGTTATATTGTAATAATAATTCAATAAATATTATTCTTTCAATGTAAAACGACAGTCATCTTCACTAGCAAAATAGCGAGTCTCGTGATGATATTTTGAAATATTAAATTTTCACTGATTAAAAGAATTAACGACCTATAATAATTCGAAAAAATTTGGTCTCGTTTTCCCTCAAATCGATTAACTTCGAAAATCTTATCAAGGAAAGGATATCCTTTGAATATCTTTTTTTTGTGGTACAATGATGTAATCTCAAACAACACACACGTTACAAGAAAATACTGACGTTGATTACGAATTGTTATTTCAATGACTAAGCTTCGAATAAGATAATACACGCGGTATGAAAGTGAACGCAGAACTTAGCGGTAAAATTTGTTACAAATCGCACCGGGGTTTTTGGAGGTTAACCAACACCTACCTCTAGTCCTACCTTAGTTCAGCTTCGTCCATGTCCACAGATCAACGAAACAGACGCGCTGTTTCGTCGTACGTCGTATAATCGCGCGTAGCAAGCGATATTTCAATCGGTTCGAACACGCTTCGTTATTAAACAAACGGAAAAAGAGACTAGTTAATACCACGGGCGGATCGACGCTGACGTCGCGACGCCTGACGCGCGACACGCATGCTCTAACACTGCGGACCAATCAATTCCATCGTGTGCCGGATATATACATAACATACGTTTACTTTCTGGTGATTTTATTTAACTTCCTTTGCGCAACGTCGAGCATCGGAACGACAATGAGCGAAGTTGGCAAAAACGAAGCAGACAATTGAATGAAGTACTAAATTGAAATTATTAATTAATCGGACCAACTTCGTTGTCAACGTGACGTTTCATTTGCGATTGCTCTTCGCACGATTTACATCAGTTCAAGCCTGTTATGTGATATACGCTCCATGAATTTCACTTTTAAAAAAATTATCCGTAGTATTACGTAATTGCTGTAGGTATATAGATTCGTGATTTCTATTTGACACGTATTAGGCTACTTGGCATATTATATTTTTTATTTGCGATCATGAAGAAAACAATTCGCAAATTATAAGCTATCTTTGAAATATATCAATTTAAAGAGATTGGCGAATTCGAAGAAATTGGAGTATTTAAGAGACACTGTAATAAAATATTTTTTTTTTTTTTTTTGTAAATATAGTGTTTTGCTCGCCTGTCCTTTATGGCTTTCTGTAATATATTTTTTATTTCAACATATATTTCAAAGTTGTCAAAATCTTGACGGAGCAATATATAAGTTGTTATTTGATAAGGCATTTACGTAAGTTTTTCGCATTATGTCATTACGTGGTTCTCAACGTACTAATTATAAAAATTGAGGAACTTATAACAAAAAGTAATAATAAGCATGCTTATTAGATAACAATGCTTTTGAAAAAACAAACTTGGAATGAACGAAACAAAAATTATAGATACGCGTAATATGTGCTTTACGACGAAATTTTTCTACAAAAAGACGTGAACAACGATCACTTTTGCTATGATTGATATCATAGAAGATTATCATAGAAAATTATGGAATAAAATGTATGGTTTATTCGACGTATCAGATAAATTGTCAGTTTGTTTATACGTCAATATGTCCCTGAATAACAATATTAAGCAAGCGACGTCGCTCAAGTTTCGCACGAATTGGAATCGGATTGCGCGCGATCCCAGTTTAATTACGAAATTGAACAGTTGTGTACTGGTTTCGTGTTAGCCGAGCTATACCGTTTGACTTACTATTTGCTCGTAACATTATGATATCAATGATACGTAATCGTAATATTATTTTATAATTAGTTCAACTTTCTGTTTTTTTATTTCTTCGTTTCTTACATAAATGTGAGATAAAACATAATATTAAATAATCGAGGTAAAAAATAAGTTTCCGGTACCGGGAATCGAACCCGAGCCTCCTGGGTGAGAGCCAGGTATCCTAGCCACTAGACCATACCGGATTTTCGTGTACAAACCCCAATAATTTCCAAATATATAGTACACATAAATCAATTATTATTTATTAAACATTGTTATTCAAAACTTAATCTAAAAATAAATCTCATATTTCAAATGTCTCGATAAAGTAATTTGTCAGATAAAATTATTTATTTACAATCATGTAATTTTTCGTGAATTTTTAAAAGTCCAAGAAGAAATTATTTTTCTTATTCCAATTCTTTTAAAGGGTCGTAAAGACAATTACTCACGGCCAAGTACCGGAACGTTTCCGGCGACGCATTTCTGGGTCCTTGTCGTAGTCCTCAAGGAAGGGCACGTTCATGCACGTGTCGTCGGTATTGACGTCCCCTTTATTCCTAACACCGCATCTCCAATCGAGCAATTCGCTCACACTTCGACGTCTCGGCTTTTCTCTAACCATGTCCATTATCCGTCCAACATTTCCTTTAAATGAACAGCCTCAGCAGCTTCGTGCTTGCTTATAAATATCGCTGCACATTTTCAGAGTTTTCTTTCGTAATAGCACATGTTTCACAAATCGAACGTTTAATAATTCCACGCACATATCGGGCAGTTCGACATTCTTGATATTTCATCTACTATATTAATTATACCATAATATTTCATTGAAATTTCATTGGATTTTTAGAAATTTTATTCTGCAAAAAGTCGAGAGGCCTTTCACGATTTCTATTGAACGCAATCGACATGACGGATCCTCAATATTAATCTATTGCTTGTCACGTGACTCGTGATTAACGCGCCAATTTCGAGACGTATAAGTAGTGACAGAAATTGAAATACTTCGAATTGCTTCAAATATGTATATATAGAGGAAAGTCCGACTCACTTCAAATATGATTCGAAAATTAAAATTCTTGAACGTCTGATTGTCTTGAAAGTTTCTAAAGGTTTAAAAATCTTGATTGTGTGTGATAAATAGACTATTTAAAAGAAATTTAATAATCCGTAGTCTACCGATGAATATTCGAATTTTCTAGATTCTCTTTAATTTGATAATTTTATATTTCACAATTTTATATCAGTTTCTAAGATACCGAATGCTTATCACGCTACCGAACTCTGTCGCAAAACTTTCGAAACTTTCGAAACTTAAAATCTATCGCAATTTTCAAGAATTTCAGAACTTCGAATCATGTTCGAAGTGATTTGAATATTTCACAGAAAGAAATACGAGTTCAAATCGATTCGACATGTCTCAGATCCCATTACTACTTATAACGCACCACTTTCTTTTCTCTTTCACTTTCGTTTGTGCAACAAAAGATTATTGATTCATGTACGAACTTAGACTTGACAAGAACTAAGTTAAAATAAAGAAAACTTTTGTTAAATTATACGTAGTTGATGCCACTCGCACGCGCAAATGAAACACAAAAAGTGTTGCGCAATTCCTCACCTGTCGTTCGTAAGTTTGCCTTCATTTTGTGTGCACGTCGTGTAATTTACATGACTTTAATATTTAAACGAGCGATTGCGTATAGAGATATGACAGTGCAATAATTTTGTTAACACAACTCCAATGAAACGATGAAGTCTGTTTGGTTTTTCTGCACGGGCTCATGACCTGCTTTCCATAACCTTCGCGAATTTCAATCAAGCGGAGACATTCGCGTTGTTTATTGTTTGATTTACTATACACGATTTACTGCATCTCATACATGAGTTTATACATCTCAAACAATTTTAACGAGGATGTATTTCCTAGCAAGTTTTCTAGGCTCGCGTTTGATGACTGACACTGTGTAATAAAAATTTATATTTTATTTTATTTTTCACAATTTAATATCGAAACTTACATGGATCACTAAAAGAGAAATCAATGTAGACTACTGTATTTTATTTTTAAAGAATTTTTTCTAGTTCATATTGAAAGTTTACCACGATTAGAAATCAGTCGCTCATATTTTAAAACTGTCTCCGAATTTGGTATCAAAGATTACATACACAGTAAGAAATAAATCACTTTCCGAGAGTAATCCTCTTCGACCGTTCAGTATCGCTCGTCGATCGTTTAATCGCGAAATTACACACAACTATTTTTAAAAGAGAAAGCATACTTACAAGGCCGGGAATTCTAACTTTTAAACGTATCGTCGCGAGTAAACGAATAAGCGTTTCGGCTGGTTCGAGTCACGCTGGGCTAGTTCGCGAATAACAGTGCCTCGTAGGGAGATCCTTTCGGTAGAAATCGATCGCGTCGAATAGAAACGAGGCCTCGAAACCGGAATTCTCCTGTTGAATGAAACGACCCCGTACATACAGCACAGTGACGAACCGTACCTCGATCGACGACCGCTCCGAGTTCACTGAGCAACGACTTTACCGGCTGCAGCTTCTGAAAGGCACTTAGGGCTTTCTAACTCACGCCCCTCCCCACCACCGTTCTATACCAACTATCTGAATGTGCACGATAAAAAAAAATATATGTCGAGATGGTGGTGTTCAATCGTGGCCATCGATACTTGCAATTTCATTTTGTCGTTAACAAATTTGATTGCAGATTTTTTATCAGACAGATCGGTAAAATGATTCCACAGATGTTAATTAGACGGATGATGATCCTTTATTCGTTAACACATTTCATCATTTTGTTTTGTCATTGCAAAATTTCTGTAATCTGAAGATTTTTAAATTTTCTCGCAAATCTGCGGATTTGTTGGATATTAAACAAATGATCGTTCGATCAATACACTTTCGTGTTATAATTAATTTTATTTCATCATTGATTACTCCAGAATAAGATTTTTTCATAAGTAAGTGTGACATATATACATATATATATATACACACATATGTTTAAATTCGTTTAATTTCATTTAATTTCATTTAGTTATTAATTACTGTCAATGACACTTCAGAATGAAATTTTTTCATTCGAGACTAGTCTGTTTTCGAAGATTCGAAAGTACTTGTTGCTTCGCGCCTGCGTTCCAGATGGTTTTCTGGAGCTTTCAACAGTAGACAGCACGTGCACTTGGACCCCTTTTTCGCGTTCGCGCCCTTTGTTCTCGTTGAAGGAAGAGTGCTTGAAAGAACGAAGATTGCTTTCATGGTAGCCTCGACTCTAAGTCAAGCTAGTCGCCAACTCGGTGAAAGCGACAATGAAAGGCGAACGAACGGCTAACTGGTTCATTTGTAAAGAGACCTTACAGCTGCTCGAGAGTCTAGATCGAGCTGAACTCGACCTATTTTCATTGTTCTTTCCACAATCTAATAGAGTATCCGATTATTTATCACACCACTGACAATATCATATTTTCACTTTTTTCTATTTTCAATGGACTATTACGTTATATTCACATTTGCAACGATTTTCCTCTATCTTTTGACTGATTACTCTCCAACGATGGTCTTTCATTTCTTTTCGTTTGTTAAAATATTGAAATATATAATCGCTGTACAACGACCATTTTTATCTACTTTTTGCTCAACAGAGAATCATGTGTGACCTCTGCAATCTCTCTCTCTCTATTTCTATTCGCTGAAATATTATATAATAATCACTCCGCAACGATCATTTTAATGCGTATTTTGCTCAGTAAAAAATTACGAAAAATGATACGTAGCAAAAAAGTATTTTCCAACAATTGAATTCTTGCGTTCATTCTCTTTTTTTTTCCTCAATTTTTCTTCTCTCAGAAACGTTATATCGTGATAAGAAAAGACCGTAGTTGACTTCCGGCCATCGACTTCGTGGTCCAATGTTGTTGAACCCGAAACTGTTGTGTCGAACTGGTTGAAGCATATACCGTGGACTTAAATTTGTAGAGCAAAGTCAGGGCCGATTCTATGCCTCAAGACGAGACAAAAACCAAGAGTAACGAAATCACTTTTTTTCACACTACACTATTTTTAAAGAATGGAGAAATTTTTTCAAACGAAAAAATTTTGTTCCACGTTTTCGATTTATATTTGCATCTTTTCGTAAAGACACTTGAAAAAATAGGATGTAGCTTATAGCTTTGATTCACTTATTAAATATTATGACAGGCAATGTATTTTGTATACCTACTTTATATTATATATCTTATGTTGCGTGCATTCAAGTTTTCCATAAATGCATAAAAATCCGCAGTTCAATAATAAGTATCGTTACATCAAAGTTTTCAATTTAATTTTATCAAAAGAAAAGCCTTCATTTTTGAACTATAGGATGCCTGGCTTTGCTTGCAACGCGAATTTAGGCTCATTGTACAAGTATTACACATATGTAAGTAAATAAAGTTCGATTTCTCGTCGCGAAGAAAATATTTCTTGCGAATACGAGGCGCTCCATTCGACGCCTCGTCGATTGCATAATAAACAGTGGTACGTTCTGCGAGAAGTATATATAACAAGCAGGTCGTAAGGCATAACTGTAAACCAGTTGCGTGTAATGCAATTATGGTATGAAAGTGATCAAAATTTATTGCGGCCGCCGGTGCTCGCATTGCAAAATGGGGACGAGAAACAAACTGACGTGTCCCGTGGAAAAACAGGCGCCTTGTCGTATCATTATTTCCATTTTTTCCTCGATAACAATGGCATTTCGTTTTTTAATTTCTTTTGTCCCAGAGTACATTAAAATTGATTGTTTACAGTCTTTCCAGTCTATTTTAGTTTATTTTACGCTGAACTTTGTCTTCGTCATACCTAATTTCAAATTTACAATTGTACGACCTGTTGATATCGTTATTTGAAAATTTACGTAGTCCTTTATTGCCTCGTTATATTAATAAAAGAAAATTTTATTTACCAATTCGACATGTGCAAATTAAACAAATTCCAACTATTAAACTAAAATTAAAAGTTCAGAATTGAAATCAGACGTCACGTGGCAAGAAAAACTTCTATATGAACTGTTGTGAACTATTAAATAGATAACACAGTCATTTGAAAATTGAAGAAAGAGACTTTCGAGAAGATCAAGAATTATACTGCAAGCTATTAATTTCATCTTTTATTTTTAACTGTATTTCGATTATCACGATTTGTTCTGAAGGAAATTATCGAGAATGTAATAATTAAACATGCTAAATATTTATTAGTCGACATTTTAAAGCTCAAAGCTAACCAGTAATTAGTGTTTCATAATAATTAGTGTACTGAGCTATTGTTACATCGAAAGTTACTTTATTCATTTGGAAGAATTGCTATTTTATTTCTACTATTCTACTTTGGATGCTTAAGAAAATAAATCTGGCTGCAACGTGTCTACAAAGATACGTCATCTTTTGTACGCATTGATCTAATAGACGAGTACTTTCCACGGGAAGGAAACGCTCATAAAGTTGCTATTTTGTGCATTTCACGAAATAAGATACTTTCCCGCGCAGGAATACAAAACCGGTGGTTTAAGGACGATATTGCGGTTAACAACGAGGTTACGTCCTTCTACAAATGCTTTAGAAGTGGCTAACAGTAGATGGAAACGAACGTACAGGTGGTCATCACATTTCCTACGGTTGAATTGCCACGACAGACAGGAAAGTGGAAAATTTTGCGAATGGCATCGATTAAAGTTGAAGGAAAGTGTGTCGTAGAAAATAATACCAGTTGAAATAATATTGGGGGGTGGTTTTAGGGTGTGGTGATGATATAATAGAAGTTAATGACACACTTTGTTCGGATAATGAAATTTATGGCAGGATCGTAAAATTTTCCTGTGTTCACGTGGGAGAGGATTATTTACTTTAAATTAATTTATACAAAACAGTAGAAATATAAAATTGAAATAATTTTTTGTTTGATTTTAAATTTGACTAAAAATTAAAATGCTTTCAATTTTGATGCAAAGTAAGACTAAAGTTTAATAAATTTTAATTGTAATTTTGTGAAATTCAATACATTATGTAAAATTTACATTTTAACATAATAAAACTTGCATTTAGAAAGTATCTATCGATGATTTTATGCAAATTGTAGTATTTTGCATCTTATATAACATTTAATTATCATACAGATTTGAGAAATTGGGATTTTTCGTATAAAACGCTGAATATTTATTTTATCGTTATTGATATGTATATGATTGTTTTCCAGTTATTATATTTTTAAGCATAGTTATATTAAAGTATTTAAAATTTCAACAGCTTATCTTCATGAAAGTAGCATGTAATTTGTAAGTAGCACTGCTGGTGTAGTGGTATCATGCAAGATTCCCATTCTTGCGACCCGGGTTCGATTCCCGGGCAGTGCAAGTTCATTTTTTTTTCTTTCTTTCAAAAAGGATATATTTTTATAAAACTACATCTACCTAATACTTTTTATAGATAAATAATTTAATCTAAATAATATTGTATCAATTTTTTACTTGACACCTTTTACCACTGCACTTGCCATTTAAATTCGTACTTACACATTTTAGCATCGGTAGTTGAAAGAAAAAATATTCTGTCAGAAGTAAAGCAACAAATGTCACTGGCTTTTATAATAAAAAAACAGTATTTCGTAGCACCGTGTTTTCTATTTAATATCAGATCTAAAGTAAAAATATTCAAGCAACAACTTCGGATGCTTCAATCCTCGTTATCGCGACGTTTTGAGGCGAAATTTTATCCGGAATTGTCCGGTTAACTCGGACTTAACTTGCTTTATTACTGATAACGGTAACCATACCTGATAATTTTATCGATGCATGAATATCGTTTGAGCAAAACCGCCCTACTCAGTACCCAGCCACTACGTTGCATCACTATATACCGGGTATCACTATACTGAAACGACTTGACACTTTTCATCCGTCGGCAAACTGTGTTTTGTCGACGAAAGAAGAAAAACAGAAATGTCCGATGATAAGAGGGAACCTTGGCGATAACCCAGAGAATTGATTGTGAGTCGCGTGTTTTACCCATACATCATGATTTTTGATTGATTTGCGGATTCAGATTCTGGATTCGCAAGCTACTTATCTTCTCCAAAGTTAATCTATACTCCATAAAGTTATCTCTGTCCCCATAAATTAAACACGTGATGCGTGTTACTTCGAAACAACTGTCAACTAATCGTAAAGTCTTGTTTTATTGATTTGAACGTATTCTTGGAGAAAGATGTAACTTCACATTACAATACAGTTTTAACCTGGTGATGAATGAATGAATAAGAATAATAATTTCTTTGTGTAAAGATATCTTATTTTTAAATGTGCTGTATTTTTATCTTTGTTTGAAATATATGAATCTGTGTGTGTTTGTTTAAATATTACAATCTCAGATTTAATTTTTGCATCTTTTATAAGATATACTTTAGATTAAAATATAGTATAAAATATAGCTCTCCGTATAAATATAGCTCTTTTTTAAATTCGTAAAGATTAATATGTCAAAATCATAAAATCACGTACATAAACATACGTTCAAAAATACTATAAAGAAAGTGCATTCTTTTTGCTACTTTAGAAAATGCATGTATGTATATTGCCAAATAATAAAACTATGCATTATTTTAAAACTATTAATTATTTTATTTTCTCTTGGAAACTTTTACATGTAAAACTATCATCAACTGATTGAGTATTATGTTAATTTCATTAATGAGAATAATTAGTTATATAGAAAACACCACGCATTTAAGAGTTCACTCACTCTCAATCAACTTCATGTATGAAACTATTGTTCAATGGATTGAAAATGGACTGAAAATTATTTTTATTACAATGAAAAGTCATAACGAAGAAAGTGATATCTGAGCCAGTTTTTGGCGTCGATGGTCGTAAATGAAAGTCGGCAAAACGACCGTGAATTGGGGTAACTTTCTTAATTCGACAGGACCAACTTGTTTTCGAACGTCTGGAAACCAGTATCTTGGGCGCGTGTCAATTGCGCCGCGAGAAAGTTCCTTCTAAGGCTCAAGGTTAATTTCGTTAAAACAACACGTCTGACTGAAAACTAGTTTCATTTTTAGCAGTCACAGCGTTATAAAACGCAACGCCATACTTTGAAGAACGTAGCAAGTAAAGTAATTGTATTTAACAAGCAAGCGATGCATAGGCAATTCGACGAAGAAGCTATTTCTACATTCATAAATCAAATTTAAAGATAGAAGTAATCTAGAAATAATTGAAGTACAATTACAGGACGATTAAACGAAGTGCATGCATAAAACCATATAAATATTAATGTGACACATCGTGCAAAGTACTAAAGGAAAAAAAGGAAACGACTTTGTGTGCGAGAAAACTAGCTTTTTTACAAAAGACGGAAATAAAAACGGATGCAGACGTCAAAGAAAACACTGCAACAAATGTTGCAACATAAAATGTTTCGCGACAGTATTGGAGTATTTGTAGAAATTTTTTACGGATATATATTATGTGCGTTGTGCCAAAGAATTTTAAATATTATTAATATTGTAGAAAGATTTGAGTACTGTGATTATATTGGTAAAATCTGAAAATTTTATAATTTCTTATTATCTCTAATTATATAGTTTCTCGCTGCGAAATTTTGAAGCACAAGCACAAAGTCTTGAAAGAAAATTGTTATAACTTTTTTAAGAAAATAATTTTATTACTTTGTTTATTATTTAATTATTACTTATTTAATATAAACAATTGTTTATGATTTACATAATATTTATTTATGATATTATTATTTTAAACTATAATTGATTATATTTAGAATCAAGATTTATAAAATATTTGATATTCTCATTAGACGAAAAAATTTTGGGTTCTTCATAAAAAATTAAGGAAAAAATATAGAATAAATTTTTTTTTTTTTTCGTTGAAGTCTGAAGTCGTTTGAAGTTCGTTCAAAGAAATCGAGTTTGACAATTCAAATTTGAATCAAAATCAAGTACATTTGTATTTGGTTGATTTAAGATTAAGAACAAATTATCGAAGTTATTGTGCATGAAAGTGTATAAATCAAAAGCATGGAATCAAATATTTTCTTAAAATACTTCGTTTGTGAGAAAATGAAGTTTGAATAGTTATCGAATAGATACGACCTTTGTTTCTTTGAAAACGGAAAATTTTATTCTCTATTTTTGACTTTAAAATAACTTCTTGCTCATTACTTATTAGTCAAATTTACATACTCGTACTAATATAATCACAACTATCGTATCTTATTACAATACTAATAAAATTTAAAGTTTCGTATAATTATATTGTTGCATTTAATTTATCCATAAAAATTTATTGCAGTACATGTTTAAATACTTTTCTGAGTTTCTGTATGCATACATTGTTGTATATTTTATTGTTGCATAAATTTTTATATTCCAGAAGTGACATTTATGTTGACTAGAATATGTATTAGTTCACGTTGAACATACGAGCGAATACTAATTATATAACATTTGTTAAAACTGATTAACTTTCAGTGTTTTACAAAGAATCAAATTTTATCAAGGATCCATTTGGATCCAGGTATTTGCCTTTCACGTGAATGGTAGTCAATTTCTTAATTTTATAGACTCACTCAATGCAACAGTGCATTTTTGGAGATATATGCTTCCAATCTTTCGGAAAAAATAGATTTACTAAGAAATGTGAATTTTCAATCATTCATAGAAATTTTATAGACTTCAAAGCTTGTTATTTTTATATCACAAAATGACTAGCATTTCGAAACTTAATAGAGAGTTGAAATACCATTTTTGGAATATAAAGTTTATCTGTCCCGAAATTTCTACATAGTATCTACTGTATAAATATACATTTCATTCAGATTATTGCAAAATGATAAAATACGACTTTTTTAACATGCTGATGGCGCCAGTTACAAAGACACAAACGTTAAAAAGTAGAAATCTCCATTACCTTCGCGGCTCCACTGCCTCCAAGTAATCGACTGTTAACTCGCACCGCGTGTTGCTTCAAGAGAAAAGGAAATGGTTAGACATCAATAAAGAATAGGTTAGTCAAGTGACGTGTATCAAATTCTTAACATTTGAACGAAATTTAGCTGTGTCACGTTTCCAAACTACGACAACTAGTTACCTATTCCGGAATAATAAGTGGACACTGTATATAACACGGAAAGAATTGGAAATATTAACAATAAATTAATTTAGATATTGTGAAAAATAATTTGTTCGACTCTGTGTCTAGAAACGCATTAGTCATTACAGACTAAAATTAAATCTTGCCTCGCCAACAGCAGCGTAATAGCTCGTTGATTGATGATTGTTAATTAAATATCGATAGTATAATAACTTCAACGATCACGATGTGTTGTTACATTGTTACATTGCTATGTACTATTCTAAAATGGAAAGTATTGTTACAAATAAGAATGGCAAGGTCCATTTCTGGCCTTGGCCTAGATCGTTCAATTCAGCTCGGTGAAGGGTTTCGATCGAGGCTTGCAAATAGAAAGAATCGGGTCTATCAAAAAGAAAAGAGGTTCATACAGATCTATGTCCAAATATTTCTCTCGCAGGAATAATCTGCTTATATTGGTTTGTGAATAAAACTACGTATTTTTGTATGAAATATTCTAAAAAACGGTATAAATGATATAAATATTCAAAGTAAATGT
>KQ435711.1:2287907-2307606 GCA_001276565.1 Melipona quadrifasciata
ATCTCTGGCTAACTTTCATTTTGAAAAAAATTATTACAAAAATGTGAGTTTACATAAAAAGCCGCAGTCTATTTTTATTATTATTTTTAGCGGTTCAACATTTTTGAAATGCATAACCCTTGTAGAAGATGCAAACGTGATTTATCATGTGATCATTTCATTTGGATAGTAATGTTATATTGGCAAAGAAACTGAACTCGAATCACGAAAGCAATTATGTTGACCATTACACCACCATTGTACATATATAAAACAAGTGACGAACAACACATTGTGACCTAATGCAAGCTAATCGATATCGCAACTGGTTTGACCCTTTTTTGGCCTTGACTTTTACGCCAACCTCAAAGAAATATTGTATAGAATATATTGTATAGATATCACCATCACTCGTGGCTGTACTTTATAATCAATTGCCGTGTGTTTCTTTTATTTTAAACGTGATTCTTCCATAGGCACGCTTGTTGGTCTAACAGGAGTCGGAGCCAATTTATTTTCGTTCAGTTGCTTCTCTTATAATTATACACGTGACAACGATCACAACTATTACGTCGAAATGACGTCATACGATTTATGAAATTCAAATTAGAATTCCATCATTGAAATAACCTGTCGATCCCGATACGTGGATCATTCTCGAATTTTCTTCAGATAAAAAGTTAGAAAATTAGAATCAAGCTTCAATCTCTTCTCAGTACGAATAACCACACGTGTTAGTCAATTAGTTTTACAATGTATTAGTACAAGAATATACCTGAACGTTTGCTGTTTATCTTGCATCTTGGTGACGGCCGTTTTTTTCTGTATATTTTCATCCAACTCGAAGTCCACTATCGCCCTAGCCAACTGTAAATCCCTCTCGTTCATCCTGTTTAACTTTTTCTCTCTTTCTTCGATTCCAAACTGATCCTCTCACAGTGAAGAACGATTGTTGTGTGGTGAATTGATTGGAAAACAACGTTGACAAGTGCACCATAAATCGGTAGAAAATCTAGTTACCAAAACCACACCGAGAGATGTCTCGTTGCGTACTGAAAGCGAAAACCCGCTCACGGACTCAACCTTGTCGAGCTTATTCCAATGGAATTATCTTTCCCTTTCTCTCCAATGAATACATAGGTCGTGCAAAATACCGGCTGGACGAATAAAACTACAAATATGTAGAAAGTTTTGTGATAAAACAGTTCTATTATCATCGGTCGGATTCTTAGCTATCTGCTATTTCGCGATACTCACAATCAGTCGAGTCGTTTGTTTCGAATTAACTCTGTAATTTTCGCTTTATTCCTCACTGGCTTCCTAATCCTTAGCCGGTACTTCAAAGGGACGTCAACTGATTTTCCATAGTCGTTCGTTTGCTCGACAGTTCAATGTTACTCCGACTGATTTGGACTTTAATCATCTACGTAATACCATATATTTTCAATCATCTACGTAATGCTTTATATAAAAAGAAATGGAATAATTGCTGTGAAACTTTATGTGAAACTTTATTTTTTTGTCTAAACATCTTGTCACAGATTTCAGTGATAATGTAACTCGATAACTCGATAACGTTATTCAGTATTGTGTGCTTTTTGAATGATACTCTACGAGGCAAGGATTTAATGTTTTGTTACTTCCAATGTTATGAGTTTCATATCGAAATACCATCTTTCTAACAGAAGATATCAAAATAGACGAGATATAAGAATAAACCAAGCATCTTATGGAATTTTGTATCCCATGCTCTGAAATACCGACATAGTAAAAAATCACTGGGTTTTTAGCGCACTCTATGCTTAAACAACGGTGAGTTGGGAAACTACATGAAGTAAAACGATCGAAATTGATCAAGTAGTGAAGGCACCTGAAATATGATTTTTAAAATCCATTACAGAGTAGTCAAATTTTCAATATCGAAATGTGCAGCTAGTAACTAACCGAAATCATTCTACTACGTATCAGAAGGAACTTTGTCCATGTTTTATACAGTATTACAATGATATTTTTCATATAGTAAATTAATAGTAAATTAATAGTAAATTAATAGTAATTAAACTTCTAAAATTATTAATAAAATATTAAAGAATCTACTAGTTCAAATGAATTTTACCAACTCGTATTACTTCAGTTATCAAATCTTGTAACAAGCATTCTGTTTTAGGTATTTCATAGAACTTTCTATGCTTAGTGCATCCTACGTACTATCTTCTTTTGTTGATGTCAAAAGGATTTGTGAAATAAATTTAACATATTTAATTACTAATAGACAGCAGGCGTTATTCCCTCTAAATTCCATAGTCCATGTTATTCCATTTTTCATCTGTCCACATGGATCCATTGATAAATCGGTAACAAACTTATTTGGTGGATTAGTAGTTTAAAAAAAACTTGATACAAAAATTCCACATCCCTGAAACAGTTACGACATTTGAAAAAAGCAAATAAATAGCCAAAAGGGCTATTAGAAAACAAGCATGTCCTACTCAAAAATGCAATAACTAGAAGGGCTACTGTACAATTATCTACATTATGAAAATGCTCAAGAGGATAAGGTCTCTCCAGGAGATCAAGATCATAAGTAGTTTTATATATTGTACTTCAATTTATTCGATTTTTAAAAATTTAACAACAAAGTATAATGTTTGACGTTTTGTTACAAATGCTTCACATCAGCAACAATTTCTTTGTATTTCTTGGGGAAAATCCAACGGTGGCTCTAAAGCAGATAATATAAGAATCTTTCATTATCTTTAACTTAAGATTTTTCTTCATTTTTAAACATAAATTCTAATGTTTAATGTTTTGTTACAGATTTTAACATTCTCCACTTCCCCTAATCTCCTAAAAATCTTATGATGCTTTCAAAGCTAAAAATGTAAGTACTTTAGTTTGTTGTACTTAAATTCTATTCTGTTGAAGTTGAATGTAAAATTATAATTAGAACATCTCAAACTATTAATCCCAATTTTTGTCATTATAAAAATTTATATTTTCACAAATAACACTGTGTCTTTAGAAACAAAACGTTTTATATTTTTCAGGAAATTTTTCACGGCATTCCCTTCCGCCACGGGATTCTCAGTGATATTTACTTGAAGAGGATCTTCGCGATAACTTTCCCTGCTCCAGTGCAGCATCGACGATAACATTCTTCACATCTATCCCGTGAGTCGCATGCATTTGTGTTTCTTCGGTCACTCAATCATGTCGTAGGACAAAAAGTTCGAACAGCCACGGGTGACTGGTTGTATACGTAGAATTTTTTTTGACGAGCATGGTGACCGCGAGTATTTTTTATACCCGTGAGTAGTAACATTTTTCCAAGATTTTTATGCATTAGATTAGGACAGGGCTTCTTGCACATCGCGATTTTAACAAATAGTTTAATTATATATTTTTTATATATTTTAAATACAGTTATAATACTTACTCATAAAATCAAAATATCTTCAATATAAATGTTTGCAAAAGTAAAATATCCATATGTAATTACTATTATGTCGAAAGCATCTTTTCGCATCCGAGAAAATCTATAGTTACCCGATAGTAAATTATATTGTTTGACAAATGTCTACAAAAATATCTAATCTAAAAACTAACTCTGAAGCACGTCCGTGTCATAAATAAGTCACTGTGCACTGTTAGACTTGACAATAATATTTCATTATTTTTTCTTTATTTTAGATTTTTACAGATAGAATTTACAATTTCCTTCAGCATCTTCATAAACACATCTGTTTATGATGGAAATTTTAGATTTTAGTTTTTAGATTTCAGACAAAGAAATCTTCAGATTTTATACACTCTGTCTATTTATATATGTATAATTTTTCATTGCGTATTGAAGTAAAGAAATACACATTGGCATTTTTAGAAACTGCTTCCTTGAGTCTTTATACTTATACATGTACATGATTAATTGGGGTAATATTTAATAAGAAATAAATTAATATGAATTATTCGATAAAGTCACATGCGACACATAAAATGTATTATATAACCGATATTTCTATTATATTTCTTCAAATTTTTTCATTTCATATTCATTATGTCAAAACCTTGAGAAATTGTTCTTTTGCTTGGATTAGATGGCGACGTTTCTTTTTTCTTCTTTTAAATTTCATATAAAATCATATAAAAAGAGAATTTAATATTACCATTGACTACGATATTACGCCAATTTATTATCGGTCTTCGTGTCTTCAAACGTACAAATGGAGCGCGAATGTTAAGTTAAAGAGACTGTTTATTTTGCTTATCAAACTGCGCGCAGTAAGTGCAACATCGTAAGTCAATCGAAGCACCGATAGCATTTTAGATAGATCAGTTTTCAACAACTAAGCTCTCGATTAGAAAGCTAACAGAATCTTAATTCTTCGTAATGATCGCGAATCCCGTTATGATTCTTTCTAACGAGCGACTACTATTGAAACCAGACGTCTTTCCATCGCTATTATTAATAACTCTCGTCAGAAACCAGTAAAATCTTCTTTCCCTTCGAACAGAGCTCTCTGTCGAAAAAATTACTAATTTCTCAGCTTTCAGAGTCGGGAGAAAACAAGTGGTTCATAAGAGTATTTGTACACCTATACACAGAAACCTTTTGTGATCTTCATTGACACTGCGATGACACGTAACTACAATAAAATAATCAAGAAATTTATGGAGAAATGAAAGAAGAAGAACAGACGAATTCACGAATGAAAGAAACGAAAAGAATTTACAAATCCCAATTATATCATGTCACGTAGAATCTCTAATGTCAAATTCTATCCTTATGCGTTTGAACACTTTGATGAACCACTGTAAGCTGCTCTCGTTAAGGGAATCGACAAACAGCGAGTAAATAGCGCCGCGATAGCATTTGAAAAGCTAGAACTATCTATCGATAGATCAAGGGATTGCCAGTGTACCTGTTCCGCTTCGAATCGGTTTACGCGGCTTTAACACCGGCGACTATCAAGGCCAGTCACTCGATTACGCGCGATTTCTTCCACGTCCAACAGACGGGACACACGAGAGCCTTCTCTGCCTCGTAACGAACGGCCAGACATTAGTTTACGTCGGCTGTTTTTACCACGCCCGGCACAACACCTGCTTGTTCGATCGTCGTGAAAAAAAAGCGTTCGTGCCCCTGAAAAAAAATCCTCTGCGCTAGCACGAAACCTGATGGACGGTCGACGACCTCTGCCAGAGAATCTGAATGCGCGTTTCTTCGATTTTTTCCACTCTGATTTCAATCGATCACACAGCTCGTAAGTGTTAACCAGTGACGGGACTTTTAAATCTCAGTTTCGAAATTATTCAGAGTTTTTCTCGCTATTGTGAAAATTTGAGTTGCTTCGACTGTCTTGAAATTCTTGAACTTTCGAGACTTGAAACTGGTCGAAGATTTTAAGATTCAAGGTTAAAGAAGAATTTCAAGAATTTCGAGGCGTTGAATTATATTTGATGCGAGTCGAAGTGTTTAACTGATGAAAAGAAAAGGAAAAAGTTTGTTAATTCTTAAATTTACAGGTATTATTGGTTTGCAGGTTATTGTAATAGTTTGTATCATATTGTAATAGACTGTACTGTGTACAATACGATATTCTTATGAATGCAAGCGAAGAAATAAATGGAGCCTAATTGGAGTTTTGTTTGGCCTATCGAAAATTTTGACGAGCGTTCTTCTTTGGATATTTTATGCATTTGTGCACATTTCGTATAAATAGTAATACTACCACATCCATCAAAATGACTAGATATTTTTTTGCAAATATTAAGTACTGTTGATTTGTGTCAAGACAGAAAGATAATTATATGTCTTTATTCTTTTTACTCTTGTCATGTAACTATATACGTATGGTGCACGTTATAAGTTGTAAACAACATTTGAAAAATCCACATTCAAAAAATGTAGGAATCTTCATACTGATCTCCATAGTTTCCCATCAATATTCAGAATGTTTGTTCGTACAAGTGATTGACGAAACGTGAAATTGTAAGAACCAACATATACCACGTGCGGGTTTATTTTCACCTAATTCAGTCAACTAGATGTACTAATTACGACGGCGTTGTATACTCCACCAAATGTAATTCCGCAAGACTGCCCGTGGGTTTTCCATTTTCCCGTTGAAACGAGAGCACACTCCCGATATACGATAATTTCACGATGCCGGCGATGTTGCACAAGGTCCCTCTCCTTTTCTAAAGTTCACCCTGCCTGGCAATCATCGCTCGCGATCTTACGAAAACACGCGCTAATTAGCGGAGAGCGCGTGGCTATGGTTGCCGCTACAGATCCAGGTGGAAAAGGAAAATCGCGTGGGTGTTCGTTGGCAAAAGAAACGCGGTGGCGCGATCGACGGTTGGGCGAAGAGGGGAATGAAACAAAGTGCCGAAGCGGTTGCAGAGTGCACGAGAAGTGCCAAGGCCTTCTCTTCCCGTCCACTTTCTAACGACAATCACTTTTATGTAACTGTTATTCGTTCTTTTTTTATTACAACAAACGTAACATACAAATCCGTCATAGTTGTGTCTGCTCATCTAATATTTTTTATTACTATTATCATTATTATTTAGAGACAAAGAATACTTCAGCCACGATAGGATCGTACGATATTGCAGGGACGATGATCTCTCTTCTTCTTCTTCTTCTTCTTCTTCTTCTTCATGGGGGTTTTTGTTACGCAGCCTCGGTTATAGGGGATACATGTATATAGCCTTTTCGGATTTCTCCGACCAGGGACTAGAGGACTCTTTGGCGATCGACCGGTTTTACAGGCTGCGTGTTTCCGCGGAACAACATCCGCCCCGGATTTTTCCACTTTTTTCCGGCAACAACCCCTTTTGCTCCCCGGGTGACTTCTCACGTTCGCCCTGGTCGCTGCATTTTTACAGACGACCTGTGCACGTGGTGTTTCCTCTCGACATTATTCGCGAGCGAAGGAATAAAGAGGAGATAAGACGTCCCCGGGACGCAGAGGGTTGCCGAGACTCACCCTGAACACGGTCGTCGGCTTGCTAAGGTGGAGACGATCGAGCCTTGCTGCTCATGGTTGTTTTGTTAACTGTCTTTTTACGTGTACATCGCGAGTGCACATAAACAGGGAAAATACCTAATTTGATTCGTATTTAATAGATTGCGAAACTTTTTCGTACTTTTGTGAATGCGATTAAAGAAATGGAGTCTGAACAGAAATTTGTTTCATAACAAGAGCTCTGGATTTTGATATTTTATATATTTTATATAACGTGTGCACTCAATTTTTTGAAAGATGTAATCCGCAGATTACTAATTACTGCTCAAAATAAAAGTTTAAAAATTGTTGCAATTTATTTCCTGTGCCATTTTGGAATACTTGGAAATTATATATTATAGAAAAGAACAGCAATGAAGTTGGTAGTACAATTGGCAAAGGTTTTCCTATTTTTATACACTCGCCACTGTTTATATTTTCGATCTTGTTGCATATATTGGATTGCTCGGGAAATTTGCAGCTTTTAATGTGGTTTTAAATATGTCCTGTATTGTACGAGCAACGTTAGAAGAGAAGTATTTATTTTTGTCAAAAGTAATGCTACAGTCAAACAAATATTGTTTTTCGTTTGAAGGAGGAATCGAAATTAATTAATTGGAAACGTCTCGCTTGAAATGTTTAAATAATCCCATTTATTTCATACACAATCGGTATCACGCTTCCACAGTAATTTTGTTACCGATTTTATAAAACTTTTTATACTTATATTTTGCACAACAAATCTTTCTCAAGCTATTGCGAACAATCCAATATATTTTTCCTCTAAATGTGTGTGTGCTAAGTAGCATTTTAATATTTTTTCTCGTTCCAAATATATATTACATTAGAAATATAATTTTAACATTTTCGTTCTTAGAACATATATCTTTAGCAGTTAAATTTTTTTCTGAATACAAAATTGTCAAATTTGTTGAGTGAACAATTAGAAATTTCGCTCGGGTCGATAATGTCGAGGATCATCAAGGCTCGATCGAACCACCGTCGTTTAAATTAATATTCCTGTTGTTAATATTTGTCGTACACGTTTTTCGATGACAACTTGCATCAACTTACGGGTTTCTATTTCAAAGCACACTGTCCTTTCGAATTATATCGTACATTGTCACACAATCGTACATACGGTCTCCTACATGATATACGAAGATACGAAAAATAAATGGGTTCGTTCTCTCTCTTTGATTGGCGAAAGGCTATTTCATCTAAACGAATTAATTTACTGTATAAAACGGTCGCCGAAACGCATCCAACATCAGTCGATCGATTCTCACAGAACCAACTTAATATAATCATTTTAATATTACAATAATAATATATATATATATATTTTTATACGCATGTAATAAATAATAAAATCGTTTTGGCAGATCGCAGGAAAGGTAATTCCAACGTAACTCTCCCGCGATCTGGGAACAACCGAGACACGAAACACGAAACAGAAAAATTATATCGATCTTTTTCACCTAACCCTAAAATTAACAAGTATGTACAAATTTAATTACTTTCTATTTCCCTACGCGTTTCCACATCTCTGTTTAAGAAAAGCAACGTAACATTTCTTTTTCTTAATTCGTGATATTTCAACGTAATGTTTCTTTTCTTTTGGCACTTCGTTGTATTGACGCTTTTATTTTTTAAATTTTTTAATTCCCGGCACCTCGGGGCTATTACCGATAACTAACAAAGCCGTGTCCCATCAAATCAAAACTTTGAGAAACTTTGAGGAAAAAGTTTCGAGCATCTTGTTACGGTACACTGTGGCTAAATCGAACAACTTACGTCGACAGATTTGCGAAGGTATATTCATATTTTTAACGAGCGTATAGTAACAGAAAGTTTCAATGCTCGTATATTGAATGGAAAATTTATAAGAAATTAATTAATATCTATATCGAGTAGGAAAATAAGTTTAACAACCAATATTAACAACCAAGAGCAAACTCAGATGCTTTCAAATTCGAATTAGTAGAATTTAACATTGAAACATTTTCATCTTCACATTGCCCGCGTAAATTGACAAAATTAGCCACCGCGCGTCGTTAAAACCTGTTCTTTCTCTATTTTTTTAATTTTTGTTTCTTTTTTTTTTTTTTGTCGCTTGGTTTCTAATGCGATTATTTTTTACGGAACGAAAGAGAAGAGCCACGATACGGTTTAGGGATCTGTACGGTTCGCATGACCTACAATTGAATACAAAGAGGAGCAGAAGAAAGAGAGAGAAAGGGCAAGGGAGAAACAGGAATGGAAATGATCGTCCCGACTGGAGGAGGAGCAAACGGAAGTCAACATTAGTTCACGAGCCGTTCGTTGAAACGGATGTTCGAGATCCGATAGCTAGTTACATTCTTCCGGCTCTCGTTCTTTAACTAAATCAATTATTTACAAGAATCGTTTGATCAAACGACGAGCGAGTTAAATGCGAATTTTCTTCGTTCACGTACACGTGAAAGGGGATAACAAATTGTTTGAGAAGTTCGTAGCGTTTAGTTGGAAGATGATTATCTGTTCGAAATTGTTGGTATTGAGATGAATGTTAAATGTTGCCCATCAATAACGTGACGTTAGATTAAAGATACGTTGAATCTGATTATCAGTGAAAGTGTTCAACTTCATTTCTTTGAATTACTTATTTCAATCTTCACGAAATCTTTCTTGATAGCAAGGGACAGAGTTGTGAACCAAGGAAATAATGTAATTCAGATAAATGTAGTGAAACATTGAATGCAGCAACGAGAAACGTCTGACATCATTCTTGTTACTTTTGAACAAGAATAATATTTCAGAAAACTGTTGAATTTCACTTCAAGTTTCAACTTTATCCAAATCATTGAATACAGCAATTAAATATTCATCCAAATTGTTTCGATCTGTTTCAGTTCTTCAACTTTTTTAAAAACGAGCAATTCCTCAAAAAAAAAAAAAAAAAAAAAAAAAAAAAAAAAAAAGAAAAATTGATTCGATAAATAGCAAAACCACACTACAGTTCCAACGATATGTAATAAAAATATCTCGTCTTCCATTTTTCAGATTTCTCCGTACTACAAACTTACCAAGCAACCAAAAAAAAAAAAAAAAATAAATCATTTTATCTACAAAATTAAACAAGCCTCAATACTCACGAGGCTTTCAAAGCTTCGTTAATCTATTTATACAACTTAATAATTGCAACTCGTTTCAAAAACTACCGGGAAACGTAACTCTCGTTTCATTCAACGAAATCAATTCGCGTGGATGATTCAGTCTCTTGTTTGCAACATTCGTTCCGCCGGATATCGACGGCTTTAATCGAAGGTTAATCGAGGAATCGAAGACCGCGTTCGACTCGCATTCGGCAGGTGTTCTCCGCGTGCGAGAACCGCGCTCGGTGAATGGAAATTACCGGTTTCTCCGATTCTCTCCCCTTTTCTCTTCCTCTTCGTCTCTCGATTCGACGCGCTCTTTATCCGTGGCGTCGAATCACGCTCGGTTCTCCGGAGGAATCTCGCACAGAAAAGAAACAGCAGAACGAAGATACAATAAATAAGAAAAATTGGCAAAAACTCGCCGTTTCTTCCTGTACTTGGCCAGGCGTCGTTGATGTTCGTGTCGCGTGTTAGACGTCGCGTCTGATTGAAGCCCCGTATCGAGCACAGTTTGGATTCTGGAGAGCAAAAAGTACCCAGCCGCTCCAGGCAGCCAGACTTTCTCTCGACACGAGTTGTTGACGATCGATCGCAGTCAAGAGAACGAGATTCTCACCTAAATCGATCGACATCGATCCTTCCTAATCTTACGCGATGGGATCCACGATCCTAGGAAACGGAATTCGAAGTGTCAGGTTCGATGATTTTTTTTTCTGTCACTCTAACGTGTACGTACCAAGACAGAGAGCACGTTCCTCTGAAAGACCTGCTTTCGAACGTGGAATTTCTCAGCAGAGACGCGTTAGAGATTTGGAGACAACTCGACAGAATTTAACTGATAATGTTAGTGAAATTTTTTTGTTTGTTTTGGCTTGTGCCAATAATAAAAGTTAAGTCACTAAGTTGCTTTAAGATCATTTCGTGAAATTGCAAAATTCTCAATGTAACACAAAATTCAAAATGCGAAGAAGCTTACCTATTGTCAATTAAATTACCAATCGTTTGACTGTTTCAATATATAAAACTTGAAATTGCAATTCGCTAATGTTATCAGTTATTAAATCATTGCGCAGAAGGCCCTAGAATCCGCTCCAGCTACTTCAAATAATGTTTCTTTCTCGTGGACGATCTTACGCAAGGCGCCTCGTTGCCTTTCGAACTCGCAGAATCTTTCCACGTGCTCCTGGTAGGCGTCACGGGATCGCTGAACCTCGTTTTGGCAAGAGGGGTCTTCTGAGTCTGATCGTGTTCGACGTCTCCCTCGAAGAATCGGCACATCTCTCGGACTGGGACGGCTCTGGCCCCTCTGTTGAGATCGTGAAGCGACCTGGCGCGCTGTTTCCCTCTGGGACTCGGCTTCGAGGACGATCGACCAAGATCTTCCGTGCTCCTAGCCAGTCGACCACCTAGCCTGCTCAGAGACTCGAACAAAGTCAGTTTCTCTCGCACTGGCACGTAATGATCCACCCTCTGACACCGTTCCAGCAATCTGGCCACGTCTTCCTCGCACGGTGGCTCGGTCAGAACCGACAGAGAGATGGACGACTTGGCCAGAGCCGTCGAATTGCAATTCTCCGCGAGTTTCGCGTTCTGCGACGTTTGTCGAGGCACGGGAATCCTCGAGGATAATTGGGCCAGTCGTTCCTTACGTTCCTGAAGCGTCTCAACGGCGGTATTGCTGAATTGCTGCGTTTGGAGCAATTGGCCCTTCTCCCTCACGCTCCTCCTCTCTCGCGCGCGACTTCTTCTCTCCGTCGTGTCCGTTCTGAGTATTCCAGGACTGGCGTTACCGTTTCTCGGACCGTTGTTGTTTCTCTTGTCGTCCTCGTTCCTGTGATCGTCTTCGAATCTAACCAAGGATGGCTCGTTGGGTTTCACCGGAGGCAATCTGCTGATGATGTTCTTCTCGTTCTTCAGTCTAGACGTCTCGTAGTCATTGTTGTCGCGATCCTTCTTCGTTGATGTTAGACAGTAGCTGTCGTTGTCGTTGCCAGAGTAGAATCTGCTTCTTGATCTACTCGAGCCGTACGCCTTGAGGATATCGTTGTTGTTCTCTTCGGCTCTGGCCTTTCGTCTCCTGGCGTCTTCTTCCAATACTCTTCTGCTTCGAGCTTCGTTCTCTCGTCTCCTGGCTTCTTTGTACCTCTGTATTCTCTGTTCCCTGGTCTCCGGCTCGGGGATTGACACGGCAGAGTCCACGGAATCCACGCTGGAACGACAGACACCGCTCCAGGGAAGGCTGTCGTCGCTTCCTTCGCTACTCTCGCTGCAGCCCCAGGTCCTGGTCATCGGTTGGTCCTTCGTTATTATCGTCGGTATACTTCGAAAGTCGCCCAGGAGATCCTCGTCGCTCGAGTTGCTGCTCGACCAACCCCGTAATTCGCTCCTCGCTCTTCTTCTGGATTCTTCCAGGATTGTCGTCGTTGTTCTGGGGTCTTTCTCCATGGGAGAGTCACCGGGCCAGCAGCGTAACTCGCTTCTGGAACGTCTTCTAGATTCTGTGGGGCTGTCCGGTAACGGTACGGGCCCTCTTGGACAGATTGTCAGGATCTCCAGAAAGTTTAGACAGCGTTGAGCTCGGAATGGCGTTTGTCTGACCAGTTCTGCCGCGATTGCTCTCACCCAGGACCAATAGACGGGCTCTGAATCTGCCTGTGTGACAAAAATATATATCTTTTCTTAACAAATGTTGAGTACAGTTATTCAATATTAGATACGTTCTAAATATATGTTGTTTCATGATGTTGCTTGAATAGCACAAAATATCCAATTCTGTACATATTTTCGTGAGCCCAGACCAGAAACGAGTAGTTTTATATACATAAACATTGAAATATTTGTGTGTTATGTGAAAGAAGAAATCTCAGCTTTGAATATATCTACAAAAATGATGATATAATAAAAATTTTTAATTAACTTGTTGCAATATATAGTATAGCAAAGTATCTTTCACTGAAATGTTTTGTTTTTATCAAATTCTATACACATTCGATTTCCGTAGTGACAAAAATTTTTGTAGTCACACGAAGGTACAACTATATAATCATTTATATGAAACTTGGCATACTTGAATTTAATCTTTCTTCTCGTTCAATGATCGTATATCAAAAGGCTATAAAAATTTGCTTCCTGGAACCGAAATAAAATCAAATCTGACCCAGCTATTTTACAGGCATACAAGTATAAGCACCTATAAAACTCTCCGGAGAGTGAAGAGTGCCATCGTATAATTATTCTTGAAATATTCACGAAAACGGACGTTGGAAATCTGTTGGGTACAGACTCGATTACTCGGCTGTTATTAAGATCCGTGAATAGCGATACGAGCGAGACTGGTGGCTGGCTGACCGGGCGAGAACGTCCTTTGAGTCAGTAAGGCAACGAGACGAAGGAACTCGTTTGCCAGGAAAGGAAGATGGTGGGACTCCTTGACAATGCCGGGTCATGGGAGAATGGCGCGCGGATCTCCCACGCGTACGCTTATCGTCGTGATCGTGCCGGCGGATTTTGACCTTGCCTACTGACCTTATTACCTTCCACGCCTTCGTACGGATGCGAGTTACGTCACCTGCTCGCGTCCTTCGCGTCTCTTCTTTATCTTAGCCTTATCTCGACCTTCGCGAATTTCCCATTGGTCCCCATTTCTTTTTCTCATACCGAGTGTTGTATCGGCGAATTAACTCCACATTTTTCAATTTCATTGCTGCCAGTTTGTCGAAAGATATATAATTTATCTCTCGATGAGTTGTCAAAGGAAGGTTGTACAAATAATCATGAGTTCGTGGAAGAATAGCATTCGTAATGCTTTCGTTTTTCGTACACTTTAATTTACGGAGTTAATTGATATTTCGAGTGATTTGTACGAGTCTTTCAAAAGATATCCATTTTACAAGCGACGATGAGGTTATTTGAATATAGTATAAACATGCCACTTCTGTGAATTTAGAGATTTTTTTTCAAGTATCCAAATAGCTTTGTAACTTGCATTCCGACCACAGTTAACGTTACTCGTAGACAATAAATGATTCAGAGTTAGATGAATCAAAGCTCCCAATGGATAGTAGGATTGTATAACTGGATAGAAATCGAATCGCGACGCTGGCAGAGCGTAATTAGAAATTGCAGCGTTTAGCAAAGTAGGAGCGAGTGACCAAGGCGAGAAAGTGTTCGCGGGCAAGGAAACGGATCGTGCAGCGGATAAAAGCCATTTACATGCAATTACATTGCGTGTTGCGGCGAATTATTCTATCTCGCTACCACGTCTCCATTTTATGTTCAGGTTCCTGACACTGCTGTTCCTCGAATTGCACGCCGAAAACCTTCAATATTAAAACGCGGAGTTGAGCCGCGACTTTTCGACGCTAATTTCTTTATCATTTTTATTTTTACTTCTAAACGATTTATGCAAATTCGTGCTTTTGTGAATTAGAGAAATGGAGCCCTGATGAAAAATTGATCACGAATAAGCCAATTACACGTTGGCTTTAGATTTTTCAGAGCATAAAGTTGTAAGATTTTACTAACACAATGTAACCAACTAACGCTGGATTAAAAAAAAGAAGGGAGAAAGCAAGAAATTACCCAAAAAGTGGCAAGGGTGTGATCCTGCGAGTTGCTGAGCGTGAACCCAAGAGCCAACGCGTGTGGCTGACAGAGGCTGGGCGCTGCCTGTCGTAGGTTCAACGCCCTCAACGGAAGCCTGGGAGTACCCTCGACCCAAAGCCATCCCATTCTGATGGACACGATCCTTCTCTCACCTAGATCCTCCACGTACAGTTCGCCTGAAACAAACGACAGACAGAAAAAGAAAAATAAATAAATAAAAATTAAACTCTCAATGAGGATCAATCAGTGGCGTACGTCTGTAGCCCGAATCGATTCGAATTATATTTGGGATCGTTGGTGCGGTAATTGCGGATATGCTCGGCGACCTTTAGCCCCAATCGTATCTAATTAAAAGCACCCTGTCGGCCGTGCATAATTTATCCGCAACTGAGAGCTGTCGGTGTGTTCAGTTGACATTCCCTTTGATTTCGTTTCGTCGGCTAGTGCTACAACTTCAGTTTAATAATACGTTTCGAGCTTTTCCTCCGCTCTTGAACGCAGGCGGACGAATCGCGCAAGCTTAAGTAATCAAAAGATTGACGTCATTCAATTGGACGGCGTAGGAGTACAAAGATGGGTGTCTCTGCGCGTATCGCGGGCATCCAGGGTGCCTTTCTCCGTCCACGATTCTGTTCTCTCCCCTTTTTTCCCCCAATCAATTACCGTGCTGGGAACAGCACCTATACAACACACCCACGTCACGACACCATCGTCGAGACTGTTTTAACCACAAGATAGAAATAGCACCCGGGATTCCTACTACACCCCTGTCGTCGGTATTTTCCAATTTTACGACGCTGGTAAAAGATCTTACCCACGTTTAAAGGTACAGGAATATATACTTGCTGGTATTGCAGAGACGATTTGGCCAGATAAGGAAATGCAAATATACATCCAGACTATAGTTTGTGCTAGTTGTGTCTTATATATAGAGTAATATTCTTTTTATTCTTTTGTCTCCTCGAGCAGTTTAAGACGAATTGAACTTTCTCGTTGCTGTCAGCTACTTTTTGAGGAATAGTCGTTCGCTTTGAGGGATATCGGATATCGTGAAGAGTAATGTAATTGGATCTTAGGAAAGATGAGTTAATTGATTAATATGATCTAAATTTATAATTCTGCGTTTACAGATACTTTCAATTATGATATATACGTATGTATTTTTAAACGAGGATGCATGCAGATTCAGTCTAAACCTGACCTAAGCTAAACCTAACCTAAACCCATCTATAATAACCTAATCTATAATAATAACACGGAATGCAGCTCGAGATCTATTCATAAATCTACATTCACGCCGCGAAACAATCGAATATTTTACGAGAAAAGTGTATCGAAATTGACACGAGGAACGCGTAAGGATTGAAACATTTGAAATTAAACGCACATTACGTTACCAGCTGTGTTATCTCGTCCGTTCGTATCAAATACTCGACGCAGCGCAACAGGAGGACACGGCGAAACAGAGTAGTCAAAGAACGAATCACCGGTTAAGTACATCCATTAACCTTCAACGTGGAATTCCTTATCACGGACGAAGGACGTTCACGTGTAGAATATCACGGGGAAGGACGCGATCGACGGGATTCCGAGCGTTTTTTCGCCCGATAAGGAAGCGAATCGCGGACGAGCTACGTGGAAGTCCTTCACCTGCATTTCCTCCTTCATGCTGTTGCACGTCCACGCGGATGGACTCGACGACGAGCCTACGCTCAACGACCTACGACACACGCCCCCATTTGGTTTCCACGGAAACCAGCTGATGGTCGCCGAATAGCCGGCGATCATTTCCATATTCGCATCGATTGCCATTGCTAAAGATAGAGACGGGCTCGGGAAACCACCCATCGCGGCACGATACTTTCTTCACGCTTTTGACCTTACGTGGAGAGCGTACGTACAGCTGGACATTTTAATAAATTACGAAGGTGATAGAGCGTGCTATCCTATATCGCTAGGATGCTTCGCTCATCGCGTGCGTTGTTATTGGAGTATTCGTGGAATTCTGTGAAGCTTTTGTAATGTCGGAGGGTTAGGGTTGAACGATGTCGAGTAGGTTTAGGTCGTGGTATAGCTGACTATTCGGTTGACTGAGGGAACAAAGCGAGTAAAACAAATGCGATACTAGATAAAGAGACAGCTGACTGATCGCTAGTCGGCAGAGTAATCGCACTATAGTTGAACAGTCAGCTGAATAGCAGCACCACGGTGTCTAAACTTGCTCTATATTTTTATCCTTGGGAACGCGGTGAAACGAGAATAATATGTAGCACTGGATTTTCCTTTTCTTTTTTTTGAAAATACAGTAATAATTTAGACTGTGGATTTCGTAGATGTAATTGAAAGGATAGATTCTGCTGCATCAAAATTGAATGATGTCAATCAAATTTCGACTTCTTAAATTTGATGTTTTTCGTTTGCTAAAACTATTTGACAATTGTTGCAATTAGAATCGTTCAGTCGATGAAAATTTTGTGTAGCACAGTGAAGTTTTATATAACACGGACAATACGTCGGTAAAAATTATTTTAGAAATATGTAGGTACTTTTGCCCTGTTTCACTTTCGAGGCTTACGGATAAAATTTCATCCCTTGCGAATTCTGCCTACGCGAAATAAAAATAATTTACTAATGAGGATTTTTATCTTTCTCTTTTAGTATAGTAGAGACTGTGGATAATTTGAAAAATGTTTATGTCGCATTTTAACCTTTAAAATTGCATCTTTCGCGAATTTTGCGCACAGGCACGGACATAAGTGTGGAGAATTTCCGTCTTTTTTTAAATAACGCAGATCGTGCAGTTTGAAGAAGAGCGATATTTTACTTAAATTCTGACGTTTCGTATCGCGCAGCTTTACGTGGGTGAAACCAATATAATTGTGGAGAGCTCCTCTCTTCTTTTTTTAACTCCGCAGAGGTAGTAATTGATCTGATGGATATTTATATCTTGTTTGTTCTCCGAAGATGAGTGAAATTTCACTCCTTGCGAATCCCGTGGGCGATCTAAAAATAAATATCGAGAGCTTCTTTCTACATTGTTTCAACTTTACATTGAAGGACATTTATATCTTGTCTAGCTTATGGAAGGAGTGAAATTTGCGGATTTTGTTCTAATTACAAAATTCTAAATGCAATTTCAAATATTTCGTGCATTTCACATTGAACGCATTAAAATCTGCAGTTTGATAATAATTCTCGTCTAAATCCATAATTCTGAAGAAAGTTCCACGTCTGTCGCGATTCTAAAAAAAAAATGTCACAAATCTCTCGTCTAAAAGTCCATCTCACTTTCCAAGCAAAAGATAATATCGGTAACACCGTGATTAACACGTCGAAACTTCCAGTCACGTTGCTTTCCTGTCATCAAACACCACGCCGGGAAAGTGCGAATTAAAAATCGCAACGCGAATTCCGCGTGCGGTTGTTCTCCCGTGGAAACACGCAGCCGGCGCTTGCATAAATTACGCCGGCACAAATTACTCTCGGTGTTGGAGCGACACGCGAGTCGAACAACTTGATCGTGAGGTACGTGACAGGTCTGCCGATCGGGATACTGTGCTGCCTCTCGCGTGTAGCAAATACCCCGACAGTTTTTGGTCCCGTTTCGCGAGAGATTGAGCACGTCATTATCGTGAAAGTGTCGCTCTGCGCCGAGAGTCAATTCTCTCTCTCTCTCTCTCTCTCTCTCCCTCTCGTTGGGACTGAACAGGTCGATTGGAAAACTAAGCCACGAAAGTTTCGCTCGCGTGAAAATGGAAAACGAAAGCGGCGTCTCTCAAGGCGGACTGACGTTTCTGGAACGAATTTTCTAATCTCGCTCGCAGCGCGGTTACGAATCGTTTGGCGCGAAACATTTTCGCAACGCTGAATCACGAACCGCTTTCAAGGTCGGTCTATTTGCCGGACGCTCCGCGAGAGATTTTCCGCGAAGGGAGTTATTACGAAATCGGTGAATCATCCTCGTGGCTTCGTTGACTTCAGTTTTTTTTTCGGCGCCGGAGTTACGCGCATCGTGCAAAACGGCACATTATCACGCTCTTGCGAGCCTTTCCTTTTCGCCGAACGAAACATCTGTTTGGGGCGGGAAAAATAAATCGCGTTTTCTGATCGAGTGGCTTCATTTAGAAAGCCCTTCGAAGCGAGAAAGTGTGTACACAAATGTCTGCGCGTGAATTTCCATCGGGAAACGATGGAAATACTCTTTTTCGTGGTGTTTTTAATTTATCAGAACGAGTTAGATTGATATTGGAGAAATCAAAGTGATCAAAAAGACCAGTTTGTAGTTTCAACCAATCGGATTTCAAATAATCTTGAAGGCCCAAAAATACAACTGAAATTGTCTTTTTCGTGATTGTCGCTACGTTTAAAGACTGTATATATAGACTTCTGTGATTGACTATATCCACATTGTCATTTAAATTGTAGAATTTTGAGGTTAGGATATGTATATATATATATACACAGATGTTTCGAGTTAAAAGATCCCTAGGAGAGGCAGCATTCTCTCTCTTTCTCTCACGGTCCATTAAACCTGAGGAGCATGGTATAGTATATGCTGCGGCATTCGTACGAACGCTCCATAAATAAGACAATCCTCTTCTAGACCCGCATCCTGTCGATACGAAAGTTCCTCGACGAGGTACATAAACATGCATCTCGTCCGTGACAAAAGTACTATAGAAACCAGTAACTCTGTCATGTGCGGCCTTATTTCCGATACCTGGAGGATTCTCGATGCCAAATACGCGTTGATTCATCTCTTAACGACAAAATTAGTTTGCTCGTAGCACTAGAATTTGTTACAAAATTATAAAAGTTTAAACATTAAAAAATTTAAGTCGCGTGAATTTGTTAAAATTAAAATTGAATGTTGAAATTTAATCTGAAATTGGAAGTTATTGCAATGAAAATTAAAGTTGCCGCGGACTTAATAATAATAGTTGATGAGTTAATTATTATCCAGTG
>KQ435711.1:2307617-2338108 GCA_001276565.1 Melipona quadrifasciata
CAGTGTTCAGTTTCCTTCTCGCGGAAGATAAATGAAACTGAAAGTTCGTTTGTGGGATAATCCCTCTTCCCATTCACGAATTTTTTATCCGAAGATGCATGAATATGAACGCACAGAAACGCAGAGGCGTTGGTTGGTTGATTGTCGGCATGGAAAAAATTTAAACGTGCCTTGCCGTGTATTTTTCTGTCCCTCGTGGTTGGCCCACACCGCAATGGGCACGTTTCACTCAGGGAACCGTTTATTTCCTCAGATCCTAGGATAACGTACAACTGTCACGTATACCGGGTGACTCTTTCGAAAAATCGGTATTGTTCAGCTGCAGTTCTCAAAGCGTGCAAGGTTAGCCTAATTTGAGAAAGTAAGATTTTAACGCAAATTCACATTTTTGAGAATACGATTTAAAAAATAAATCATTTATATAGAAAATTATTTTATTATATTTTATGTTTGTTATTTGTTATATTTTTAATTTTATGCTTTATTGCATTTGAGGATTTCCTAATTTAAAATAATGGTATTCTCAAAAATAGTAATCTGCAGTAATGTACGTTTCATTATTAGACAATTAACTTTTTACATCCACAATTGTTAAATAAGTACGATAATACAGATATAACTGTAATCTCATTTCTTACTATAGTTACATTAATTTAATCTTTATATGGTAATTTTCCTCAATAAAAGAATCTAAATTCTCTTCTTTATGCCAAATACAATACAAGTTCTTTTTAGCTCAGTGAATAACCCTAAACCCTGCGTATCAAAAGTTATCAAATTGCGATAAAACACGTGTCTCTTGTTCGTCTCACTTTTCAAGAAGCCACGTCGATCTGAAGTAATCTGATAGAGACCTCAAGTCTAGAGAACTGAACCCTCGAACTCAAAAAAGAGGAGAAACACGCGTCGATCCCACGAAGATCAGAGAAGCGAAGATTCCGTACGTCTCTCAGGAAGTGCCGTCCTCCGTTTTCCGTTGCCTCGGTCAACATCGAAAATCCTGTTTAACAGTCGTTCATTTTTCACTTCGTTCCTTCACGCTCATCTGCGTCCTGTCAGTCCCAGAACGTCATCCCGGTCAAACAGGGTTCCAAGGCTCAGAACACTTTTCCAGTCGTGGTTCTGTCTTCGCAAACACCATGAATTATTTATTCACTGATGGATCATCGGTGTTTTTACAGTTTTTCATATAATTTTTCATTCTCTCGTTTGTCTGTTTCTTTTAATTTTTAATACATCCATGCGGGATGTATTAAATTAATGTTGAATTTCATGAATTAGTAGAAGATGATTGAATTAAGACTATGAGTAATTATAATAATAATCTTTTTGTAGTTTGGAATTCTAATTATATCGAGTAGTGGAAATCTCTGCAATTTCTTAACACGACGCGTTAGTTTCGAGCGTCACTTTCACGTCAAGAATGAGAAAACTATAGTTCTTGTGGATAAATTTTATAGCTTCGAATATTAGAAAATTAAAAAGATAGACAATTTAAAAACGTTTGATGAATTCTGCAAAAAGTTATCCTTCGTATAAAAATAAATGGAAAAATTCTATTATAGATTTTCTGAGATAATTAGATTCGAAAATTAAAATACGTGTGATGATTCTTTAGTTTAATATTTCCAATCCATCTTAAATTTCTCTAAAAAGTACGGCCCTTGATAAGAAGAATGCATTCTATAATATAAGAATCGACTTTCAAAGTTAATTTACTTAAAAAAGAAAATTTCAAAGTAAAAAGATTTCTTTCTACATTTTTGAGAGCTTATCTCTGTTACCTCGCATTATTACATTATAATAAGATATTATGTCGTTATATAACGAGATAACCTTCCGTCTAATTGTACCACACGTTCCACCACACCCTATTGTGAACATTACACACGCTACTAGTTAGCACTCGCGTGGCGCTAGTGTCGCCCCTAGCCAATTCACCAAGCGTTAATAAGCGAATTAATGCTGCGTTTCTTCGACTTCTTTCGCCGTGGTTTGACGGCGGACGCAAACCGGTAGTTCACAAGGAAGGAAGTTTGCCGAGCTTGTAGGTGAAATGCGATGTGAAAGTGACAAAGTAGTGTAGTGTCTGGGACGGAACGAGCGGTGGACCAGGACGGGCTGTCACGAGACCGGAAGCTTCGCCAGGTACCAGGAAGCGGAGGTGGCAACCGTATGCATTGACAGTCGTCATGCGAGCCGCGTGGAAGATAAAACGAGCAAGTTGAAATAAAAACGGTCACCGTTATCGTGTGCTGTTACTTTCTGGTGCACGGAGTTAACCAGATGTGACAGTTAGAGATGGGCTCGAGTACGTCGTACCTGGCTTGGTGTCTTTGAGTCGCCGAATTTTTACAACTATGGGAACATCCAAGTATAAGCGAGATGACGAAACGAAAACAATACACGTGTGTGCATGCAAATAAAATTTCCTCGTTGTGTGATTAAATATTCTCTCGTCGAAACTTATATACTACTCGAAAAGAGTAGAACTTGTAAATCGTAGAACAGGTTCGAAGTACGTCACTTTGATACACTGTACACTCTTGAAGAAAGTAACATTGAAATATGCACTAAGTCGCAAGGTGTTAAAATTTTTATGGAATCTCATTGAAACCAATGTCGTTTTCACTGATTTTAACCAGCAATCTTAACGACCGGTTTTTATCAGCGACAGACGAAATTTATGTAGCGATAGACGGAACTGATGTTCGTTTGATGCACTTCTCTAGTCGATGGAAGAGTAATTACGATAGTGTTCCTAGAGAGAAAGAGAGGAAGGGGGAAGGGACTGGTGTTATGAAAGTCTTGTTAAAAGCAGTTCATATAACAGCGGAATAATCGGTGAGGCAACGCACCGGGTTTTCAGGCAGTACTTGCGAGAAAATGGAGATAAATACCGATCTAATTCGATTCTATTAACTATGGGAAAGTACTGGCTTTCGTAACTCATAAATGACGAAGAGGAGGAAACAGGTACCATCGAAGGAACAATAGTTGTTGATTTCTGAACCAGTTGGATCATAGTGCTAGAAGAAAATGGGATCAAGTTCAATACGTACGTGTTTAATCCGAGTCAAGTTGGTTATCTAACAATAAGTTTTCTTTGATAAATCTCGAATACTGCTGAAAAGTAAGACTGTTGACATTATATTTGTAATGTATTCATTTTGTACAAGTTGATTCCTATAGACTTTAGAATTAAATGATTCATAGATGTTAATTGGTGGTATCACTATATACAGATAGTAGCAAGATTGAAAAATCATTGACTTTTAACCGAAAAATTTAGTTCAGTTTAAACCGTTTAAACTCTAATTTTGTTCCCATTTTGAATAAATTCAATTCAATAAGAATTTCAACGAAAGTATTGCAGAATATTAACCTTTTAGAATGAGCCCTCGCAAAATGTGATACAGCATTTTCCACAAAGTTACCATAATTAATATTAGAGTATTTTTCACAAAATTGCCAACTGTTCTTTAAGTTTATTGCAAATTTATTACTTTGGACATTTCGTACGTTTTCACTTTGTGTCTGCTCGCACATATCGTGAAAATCAAAGAAGCACTTGAAATATATATACACCATTTCAACAGTTATCCATCTAGTATAGAAACTGCTACTAAAAGTCAACGACGAAACAATTCACGACTTAAGAACCTAAAAATCACCTCCCGCAGTTTCACATCTTCGCGAAGAAGTCGAACTTTAATCCGGAATAGCTTCATCGCGATCGTTAACGAGCAATTACCAAAGAGCCTTGTTTCGGTACGCGGACAGAATACCTCGGTGCAACGTTCGCGAATGGTTACGTCGACCATTATGTAATCCCGGTGCGCTTAGAGGCACACCTGTGAGTCACCGTGTGTCTCGTCGAGCGAAACAAACGGTTCGTTAGTAGTAATTACACGGTGAAACCCGTTAGGTATGCTTACGAGGGAGCGTTTCGTCCTTTTTTTTTCTTTTCCTCTTTTTCCCTCTGCGAGACGATGTTTGCACCGATGGTTCCTCCGACGTGAAAGATTCAGGGCCAGCCAGGCGTCCTAAACCCTTGGCAACGTCAAACGAATCCTCAGACACTTCCACCGTACGCCATTAGGACCACTTTTTCCTCCTGTCCCTGCGAGACGCGTCGGTCTTTCCGTACGAGTCGAACGCTAACGGTAAGTTTTGACTTTTCACAATCCCCGCACAATGGGTGGCGAGAAAGTCGTAAAGAGTCCTTGGGGGATTCCTCCGTCTGGAAACGTTCCCGACAAAGGTGATTCCTTTTCAAGACTCGACTCTCCTTTTGCAGTTTTCTGCGATTTTCATGGGTCACGTTGCGAACGGTTCTCTAATCTGAACGTACTGGAAATAAGTCGGTACTGGAAGAAACTTCCGTTGCAACTGGAACGTTTAGGTTTGCTTGGACAGTTTCTTTTTTTTTATTCTTGTTTAGTTGTATCACTTGTAACATACTAATGAAGCATTTGTGAGAAATTTACAATTTTGTATCTGAGAGATTTCATTGTTTCAAGTACTGTGTAATATTCATTATTGTACAAAGATCTGATACAAGTGATAATGTTTAAATAGTCCATATTATACTAAATGTATTACATTCGTAAAAATATGAATTTGCACAAATATCCGCAGTGAAAATATATTAATATATTCGGAGGACGGAATTATCATTAATTACTTCGAGACACGTTTCCTTCGATCCTAATCCAACATTGAGCTTTTTGTGCCGAGACGAAGAAGTAACGATTCAAGGATTGAAATGTGCGTGGAAAATATGCGTGGAAAGGGCACGGAAGCAACCCCTTCCCTTCTGCTCATCAATCTTCGTATAGAAAACATCCAATCGTCTCCGAGGTGAATCATTTATTATCACGCAGCTTTTTGTCCCCTAACCGCGCACGTTTAATGATCTTTAATCCTTCTTTCTGTACTTTCTTCCGTGAGACATCTTGCATCGTCGAGCTTGGGTTGGTAAAGATGTAACGTCGTCTCTTTGTTTTTTTTTCTTTTTTTTTTTTTTTTGAGTTAATTTACATTAATTTATTAAATTTTATTGTGAATTATTAATTGTATTAATTTTTACGAATTATCATGTTAAGGAATTGGAAAGATTCGTCTTCCTTGCACGACGTTCAAACGACGTAAAAGTTATAAAATAAATATAAAATTGTAAGATTTCTAGGAGATTAAAAATCATTAAAAATTCGAAATTTAGTTCAAAATTATAATATAAACTTATAAACATGTTATAATAACAAAATATATAAAACATATTGTAAAATATTATAATATATACATATTGTAAAACAAAATTATAATACAAACATAGAAACTTATTATTAAATAAGAAGCTATAACTAAACTTCGGAAAAAATTACAACTCTAAAGAAATTGAATATAGTTCGAGTTTGCTCCGTCATTATTGTCATTATTATTTTTTCGTCGATCGATCGACGTCGAGTTTTCCAACCGGAAAATTAAGCGATAAACAGCCGAGGATTGTCCGACGAGTGACAAAGGCTATTGTTAACTTCGACAATGACGAACAGGAACAATTGAGAGTGACAATCGACAAGAAGACGATTGTAGAAGCTATCAGCCTCGGCGGAGATTAAACAAGAATTCTTCGCAGAGTTCTTGTTTCTTAAGTTTGAGAACGGAGATGGTAATTGGAATACTTCATTACAGGAAGAGAACGATGTGTCGTTGATACAATTCCTGGCGCTGAGTATTAATTTTACGGTTGACTATCGTGACTCGTCGTAAGATCTTTAATCCGACAGAGATTCCCATCAGAAAACTGGTAGCTATTCTGTTGTGCACAAGATGAAGTTAATACTTGTGAAGATTCGAGGATTTTACTACACTCCTCATTACTTATTTTATTGAACGATAAGTGATTACTAGACTGTGTTATGCAAATTCACAAACCAATGAAGAATTCAGGATAATCTCGAGTAACAAAGAAAGCAAGAGCAAAATGAAACTTGGAACACTTTGATTCCACGTCTGAGTTGAAGAATTATATACATAAAAATAAGAATGTCAAACGCTGGATGTCTAAACATTTTTTCTACAATAAATAACATTCTCGTAAAATATATTTTGTCCTGATACGACACCTATTTAAAAAAATATTCTCTAACTTTTCCTACAACGAGCAACAATCTGATAAAATGGACGTTCCTGATACGACACTCGGTGCACTGTTCTCGATCGGCAGAGCAATGACTTAGTCCGTCCTCGATTACACAGACCGAGAAAAAAAGAAGGAAACACACGCGTCCGTGTAAAAGCACGTGGACTGTGGAGTGCAGAGGGAAAAGCCAGGAAAGGAAGAAAGTTCTCGAGGAAAAGGCGACTTTCCCACGAACGGCTGTTGGTTTCCCGGTTCGCTTGCGAAGAAATTTCGCGTTCAATTACCCAAGTTTCGCGCCGCTGCGATTCGCTCTCGTGTAAGGCGTTCTCGGCAAGGGGAAACGCGCGAGGAAACACGTGTCGTCAGTTCCATGAATGCTCCCTCTGTCTTCGCGTATCCGTTACTCCCTCGCGCACGCGCACCCGACCTTTCTTCGTGTCTTTTCTTCTCTTCTCTCTTCTCTCTCTTCTCTTTTAATTTTTCTCCGTTTGATGCCACGACGCCCACGAATCGCGTCTCGGATGGAAAGACAGAGTGCGCCGGAGAAAAAAATGATGCGCGAGATGAAAGAACGGGAATTGGGGGATCGTGTTCCGGCTGCGTGGATAATTGCGTCGCGACGAATAAAGTCTGCCCGGGTGCTCGGAGATCAGAAGACGGTTTGATTTGTCGTGCGTGGTGTGTGTCGTTGACTCGCACTTTCTCGGATGGAAATATTCAAACGCTGTCGATTCGGATGATACCCAGATATCTTCTTTATCGATTTATCGACTATACGTTTTACAGTGCTGTTTGGTAAAATAAGCACCGCAGTATAAAAAAGATTGGAAAGAAACAATCGTAAAAAAGACGGTCCATGCTTGGAACATTTGCCACAGCATTAAAAACAAAGGATATATTTTTTATGTTCAGTTTTAGGTGAGATGTTCAATTTTTAATAATTCAATTTTCAAGTTAAAGTTACTAACCAGCCGGTGAATTTTCATACACTTTGGAAACGATGAAAGCAGAAAAATGTACCTAAAATGTACCTAACATACATGTGGAATATGGTAAAACAAAATACCGCATCGACAAATTATGTACCTATATTTGCGTAACATATTTAACATATTTTCAACTGCAATATTCCCAGCTATAAGTTAGTCAAGTTCAGCAAATTTTCTGCAACGAAGACACTCCACTTCGGGTAGAATCACTCGATCACTTGGAAGTCGAACGTTTTGCGCGAAGCTGACGCGTCTCGATTCGCAATTAATTGCCCTTATCTATTTATACCGTGAATTTTTATCGGTGCCGAAGAAAGGAGGGCCGTGAATAGACGATGACTCACGGTAAACATTCACTTACCCTTCTGCAATGGGGGGACGTGGCCGGGGACTCAGAAACGTCATGGTACTGAAGTAGCTGAAGAAAATGACGTGGCGGAAAGAAAGGAGCTGACAACGCGAGTAACCGTGTCTTCCGAAGAGCGAACGAGGGGAAACGATAGAAAGAGGAGAAAGAAAATGGATTCGGACGTTTCTTTCGCCGGAACAAATTTTCAGAAGGCAAAAAGGAATGACGATCGATCGATACGAATCCCCTCGTCCCTCTGCTTTTGGTGACGAATAAAAATAAAATAAACTGGCTTTCCTCTAGAAAACGTTGTGTAAAAATTTGTGGAGAAAGAAAGTGACTCTTTGAATGCAAATTTTTTCAAATTTAATTATTTGAGAAATTTTTAAACAGTGCTGAATCGGTATCGGCACGAACTAGAGCTTTCCTCTTGTACGTTTCCAGTATGAGAATTGAGCTCTTATGTGCTGCTAGAAACACTCCATTACTTATTATTTAATTATCAATCGCAATTTATTATTTAGTTCCGTTGCAGAACTGTTCAACGATGAATTATGATTAGATATTCCTCAGAGAAGTTCGATAAAGGAGCCTGCACGTTCACACGTTTGTACAAGATTCGCAGGAAAACTTGACAATACTCTCATTTGTCATTGTATCTAAAGAAACCGATGACGGCTTGCTACGACACATTGGTATTAGCAAACGTTCAAGCTCGAATCGAGGAAATTCGTAACGATCGCACGCGCAGGAAGCAGGATACGATTGTCACCGAATGATTTATCGCTGGAATAGAATAGAAAATGACCGACGATCCTCGACCAGCGTCCCCGTTCTCGATAAAAGACGCACGGTGCAGGACAATGGTTCTGTTTACCCAAGAAATTATCAAGATCCAACCGGAAGGGTCGTGAAAGAATGATTCTGTCGGTTTTTCAGCAGACGCTTCCCAGTTTACGATTCGATCGTCGTCAGATTGCGTCATCTTTCGCGTCAGTTCTTTTTATCTTTCGCCGAGGACTCGTGGGATGGTTGAACGAGAGTCGGGAGCTTTGAAAGCTTCAGTCGAGGTTCAAACTGTAAGTGTCAGAGCTTTCCAGTTTTCATCATAAATCTCGAAGATTAAAATCGACGAATACACGCTGTTGCTTGAAAGTCTTAGGACAGGATTCAACATTCAACAAATATGATGTTAGAAAATATTTCGTCAGGTATGAAACATCCGATATTTTAGCCGAGAAAGAAACGCTAAATCAATCAGCGGGGAATTCGTTGTTGGACGGAATAACCAATACGATCCGCATTGGGAGAGCTTCGAGAGGCACAATGGCGGAGCCGGATTGTTTATGGGACGTGGTTTTAGCATTCTGGTTGACACGACGGTCTCCTTGAAAGCGAGTCGATCTTTTGCGGCGAGACCACATCTGTCAGAGAGCGTTTCTACGCTTTTTCTTTCCAATTCAACTTTCCCGGCTCGCACGAGTACCACCTATGCTCGTACACGCGGCTAGAGCACTCTCGAGATCCTCTCTTTTGCCCCGAGAGAGTCAAGAGGGCTTTTCTTTTCCTCCCGATCGATCGTGCGACCGACTCGCCGATTCGTTCCTTTTCTCTCTTTTCTTTTTCCTTTTTTCCTTCTCTTCTTTTTTATTTCTCTCTTCTTCTCTTCGTTCATTCGGCGCACAATTCGAGTGCATTATGCCTGACGAAACAATGGCACAAAGGTCCTGCCGGGCTCACGCGCCGGGCAGGATCTCTCGGGGAACAGCTGGCGCGAATTTTACCTCAATTTTTACAGTATCTGTCGTCGAAAAATCGTTGGAAACGGCGGACATCTGGTGTTGGAAATTGCACGTTTCTTTTGTTTTGGAATTTGCTCGTAGGGCAGTTAATATTTAGTATATTTTGTAAAATATGTCAAACAGAAGGATACATGTACGAAAGAAATGTTCAGACAGATCATTTCTATTTAAATAAAATTCCATGTCAAGCTAATTATCAATTGCTATATTCTTGTGATAAATGTTAAATAATATATAAGGTCATTTTGATGCATTTCATGTTATCATTGGGTAGTAATCATTATATTATTTCTTAAAAAAAAAAAATTGACGTTTGTAACAATCAAATCTTATAGAATTATAGTTGTTGGAATTGGACAAAATCTTTGTTTCCAGATTCTTCAACTTTTGAATTATATATGTATGAACCAAACTGAGAAGGTTCTTTTAAAACGACAGATATGATAGAGAATGATGGAAAGATTGATGGTAATGCAAGTGAAAGTATTTAAATATATATAAAATATACATATATAATTAAATCAAAATTAATTAAACTTAACTGTAGTAAGTAATCAAATAATCTGCTAATTCTCCTACAAAAAAGATAGTTCTTTGAATTTTTTCCTTCAATTACTAACTCATTGTGCATTGTTCAATTTCAAATATTGTTACTAGAAATAGAGCAGAATATTCTCAGTTAATACATCTCCTCGTTTAATATATTATAGACTGCAGAATTGTACAGAAATATATAAAATGCCCACAGTATAGTGCTTTTTATTACATTTGATATGTGAAATAATTTTTATCAAGTCTCCTTATATTTTGAAATATATAAATATATATAACATATGAATTTGGATAAAAATCTGCAGCCCAATAATTAACGTACATAAGTGACGAATTAGAAATCTTGTTTGAAAGAGCATCAACTGTTGCCAACTTCATAATTAACTTAAAGGTATACCTTCCCTACCATGCAACCATTAACGTTCTCAGCCAGGAGAACAATAACCCACTACTTCCTTAATTAGAGCCGAATAACTGTGTCTTGTTTTATAATCGGCACAGTGCTCGCGCTACGTTTCAACGCACAAGTTCATATTCCCACTGTACCATATAATCTACGATGCACCAACAGTTTCATAATAATAAAACCACGGAGGAAGCCTCGATCGATCTTTGAATAGAACGTGGAATAGCGTTTAAAGGAACAGGAGAGAGAAGAAAGCGCCCAGGTTTTCAAAAGGGAAAACGTGCAAGCATCGTTGAAAAGCGTTTCGAATTTCATACGTGCCCGCATAGCGTGCGCCACACCCTCGTACAGACCGATGGTGCCCCATGGCATCACTCTACTGTGCGTTGCGTCTGTATGATAATGGTCGTTGAATTTATCAAAGGGAAAATAGGTCGCTGGTTACTCTTTCGGTTTGGCTATCGGTTGACAAAAGTTTTGCGATCCCATAATAGCGTTGTGGTCGTGTTTTGGTCCCCCAACGACGAATGATTCGACTAAAGGGCATTAGATCACGGACAGATTTAATCACGGACCGATTTTCTCTTTTCGAATGTTGAAAAGTCAGTAAGAGGTCCTTCTAGAGACACATAGAAACACGTAGAAATACAGAATAATTGAGCGAAAGAAAATGTACTTCTGTATTGAACTTCTAAAATGACGCAAAAAATAATTAAACGTTTCAAGATAAATTTAAAAAATCACTTTTCTCTGATTTTGAATTCCTCTGGATATATATTCAGCAAGGAATATTGTATTTTAACACGTTGCTAACTAACCAGTCTCCAATTTTAACGCAGAATAATTTTATACCAGGAAATGTTGCTATTATCAGCAGTAAAGACAATATTTTCAGAAATATTAGGGATACACATTTCTCGCGTCTTTTAAACAGAAAATACAGTTAAAAGCTGTATTAAAATCACGAAATAAAAATGTCTCGCTTTGCCATTACTTGCTGAAACAATCCCAAATTTTACTCCAGAATAGCTCACTCTGTTATTACTCGCCAGAAGAGCTCTGATCTTTAGCAATCTGATTTGAAAGGAAGTTCTCCGCTTCTTCCTCATTATTTATACGATTCCCTATGCAATCGAACTTAATTGGACCAGCCTGTTACAAAGAGAGCAAAATGTGTTTCTTCTCTCTCTCTCTCTCCCTCTGTAAAATCTCGCGCGACGTGTATATAACTCTTTCTATGTATACAGCTGAACACGATCGCTGGTCCCGATAATTTGCTCTGTAAATTGCTGGGAAGAAAGCAAAGCGAGAACACGGTGAGCCAATGAAGAAGCCCCGTTCGTTCAGCCTTTCGACACGGTCATTTTCCGACCGGTAAAATTTCCATACAAACAGCGGACCGCTGCAGCCTCGCAGCAGGGTTAAAATTAACTGACTTTCGCACTATGCGCCTCTCCGTCTCTTTGCATACGTATCGCCAGTTTAGAGGCTATTACTGTGGTCATTAGAGCGACCGTTGGAAGCAAGCCTCGATGCAGATCGAATTTCAGTTAAACGTTTTACAGGCGACAATGGCACGTCGTCGTTTGAACGAAAGTGTTTGATAACGGTGATTTTACCCCCGTCCTGGTTGATACGGGGGGTTCGTCACTATTTATCGTGCATTCACGTAGAATTTGTCCAAAGTCGCGAGAACGTTTTACTTATTAATTGGATTGTTCACAGAGTTCTATTTGAGATTTTTTGTACAGTGACCGTTTTGATTTACTCTGTACGTGACACTATATATATATATATAGTTTGAAAAATAAAATTCTAATTAACGTATATTGAATTGTGACTTGGGAAGATTTAAAGAAAGGACAGATCTTGCAGCGGTGCAGAAATCCTGCAATTGCGGGTTAATCGGAATTTCCAATTTTCCTTTGACAGATTTAAAATCGATTTGCGATCGATTTCCAATGATTGAGTGATCAGTGACCTAATTCAATGACCAAACTAACAATCCTCGTAACAATAAATAACCTATTAAACCTTAATGGCGCGATGGTCAATATAGAATGTCAGGGCCGCAGAATATCAGAATGGCCGACGCGTTGTTGTAAAGTAACTCGTAATACTTTGTCCAGGACTCGAAATCACTGCACCCATTCAAGCTGTCCGAGCTCTCCCCACGTCTAATTAGCAATCGTGTTTCATTCAACTGCCGATTGGCCAATACGCGATTCGACCGATAGAATGGCCTTCTCTTAACAGCCCGTCATTCTAATGCAAATGAGGATCACGCGTACACGGACGCCGCCCCGTGTGGCAGGCGATATTTTTGCCACTTTATTGGCGTAATTTCGTAACGGTACACCGAAAGGGTTGGCGAGGCTCTCTTCTCCTTCAGGTCCCCGTAGTCGGCCCATGTGATTCCACGAAATTCGACTCGATACGCGCAGCCCTTGAACCGGCTACCCGGTGCGTCGCGCTCACCAATCCAAACGAGAGAGAGATGCTTTTGATTTATGAGAGCCTGGCATCAATTGTGTGCAACTATGTGGCTACCCCTTTAATGCCGTTTTCGTCACTCCCTCCGTGTGTTCGATCGCACGACACGCAGAGGGAAAAAGGACCGAGTCGAGCGTGGAACGAGCGATTCTACGGGTTACTTCCGTCTCCGGTTTGCAAGTTTGTTTTCAAGGGAGAGAGAGAAAGAGAGAGAGAGAGAGTCTCTTGGGAACGGTTTGATGGCTCACTTCGTGTGAAACAATGAAATCTTCCCTGCATTTTGCGTTTCCATTTTTCTAGAGAAAAGTAATACATTTCATTAGAAAGTTATTAGAGTTTTCGGAAATGCATCGGAACGAATCTGTAGGATTTTCGTACAAAAATTAAGAATTATTGGTCAAAGATTCGGGATCGTTTTCTTTTACTTGTTTTATCAACTCGCAGTTGGGTCGAGTTACGCTTTGAGAAAACTGATGAAACACAGCAGAGATCTTTATTTTGTAGAAACTTACCAAGCTACACTCATTATATAATACAGTCTGTATTCCACTGTTTGTCTTACTCACTATTAATTAAATTTTAGTCGCCATGAAATAAAACTTGTTTCTCTTCTTAAATTAAAATCTACGAACTAGATCATAAAATCACAAAATCATCAAGAGTCGATAGCTCTCCGTGTAAATTAGACCCAATTAATGCTATAAATACCAATAGCAGTTTTCGTTGTTTCAACGGACTCGAAAGAAACAGATATCTTCGTCAATGAGTTATATTGATGTTACGAATGTCAACGATAATTCCAATAGTTCTCCGAGGAAGCAGAATCTCAAGCTGGAAACCTACGAATCGATCGAAAGAATTCAACGAGACGATCCCAGTGATCCGTAAAGACGTTATCAACTGGTCGCCAGAGTTCGATCTTACGATCAACGAACCCTTTGCGAATGCTCGTGGGGTGCCAGCGAAGAAAGATGGATCTTCCTAGAGTGTGAGGTGTTGCGTGAGAAAGGGGTGCGAAACGCTGCCTTGTCTACGTGACTGCACGCCATGGTGCCTACCAGACCTTTTGTAGATGATTATGATTTTCTGCTGGCTGTTTTCTCCACGGAGGAAGAAGCCGCTGCCCAGATATCAGCGCACGACTTGTTTTTCCAACCCTCGTGGTCTTTCGCTCGTCCAACTCATTTCACCCTTTCCTTCTCTCTGTTTCCCTTTTCATCCCCGCGTCCAGACGGCGAAGCGGCCGCAACATTTGCGGTACTGTGCAAACATCGACGCGAGTCCCAATGGAAATCGAATTGTTCGGTGGCAAGGTCGAACGTGGAGGAACACGCGAGAGGCACCGTCGTGGAAGACCGGTTTCCTTCGGTTACCCTACTTTTTTTTCCCTTTTTTTTTTTCTTGGGCCACGCGGAATCGCTGACCAAAATATTCTTTCCTGCTGTTGACTCTTTCTAGTAGGCGAGCGACAGGGAGAAAGAAACGTGTCGAGGGGCAGGGAGAGAAAAAGAGAGGGAAAAAGGGAGTTTGGTAGTTTTAGGTCTCGGTGTTGTTTGCTTTTTTCACCGAAAGCCAAACCGCCGCATTGTGCGGCTGGTCCGGCTCGCACGACAAGCCAAAATGACGACTAATTTGTTATCCTCTTATTGTGCGGATAACCCTTTTGCCTCAGGTGAGAAAGTAGCAAATGGCCAATGATTTGCTTCTTCCTTTGAGTCGGAGGTTCAAACATTTGCTCTCTACGTTGTATTCTCTTTTATTAATTGATCTCAATGAATCGACAAGAGAGAAGCAACAGAAGATTTAAGAAATATCCAGTTTCGATTCTTCGTTTCTTCTGATTAGTAATCTCTATGTTTTTGGGACATTTTATAAATTTCTGTTCGAAATTTGTTCGTTATCCTCTGTCAAATGAATAAATCACACAAGAAACGATACTAATTTCATTCTTTCTTCAATTCAGAGGTCAGTTTCGTTCTTAAACTGTCTAGATCTTCAGAGACAACGTACACGATTTAATTTCATTCTTTCTTCGACTCAATTCTTCAAATCAATTTCTCTTTTTGATCTTTCTCCGTTTAATTCTTCCGAACATTCCGCACACTCGATATTTCGTAATGTATCGGAAAACCATTGTCTCCCATTGAACAGGAAGAAAAAGCAAAATGAAAAGGAGGGATGAAAAGAAGTCGAAAAATCGAGCTGCCCGTTTATCGCGAGGATCTCTCACCGTACAATTCACCCCGTCAGCCAGCATCCTTGACGACTCAATTTCTGCGACATGACCCTATAAAGAAAGTAGATCGAGATAACATTGTCACCGGATTTTTCGTGACGAGCATTGTACCGTACATCTGGTCAAAGGGTTGCACCACCATTACGTCGATCGCATCCCTCGATGACCAGAGGACCAACCCCTGCCAAGAGAGCAAAAGGACTTCCTAACTCTCTCGTTTCGAAATTAATCGTCGCTCTAGAGTCAGTTTTTCCTAAATTCAGTAGTGCAAATATTTGCTTATTATCATTTCAAATATCACGGATTTATGAAATGAATCGAATATGAGGAATGAAATCTAAATTGCTCTTCTTTGTTTCTTTTTCTCCCATTCTGTTGTTCGTTCTATTCTGATTATTCTACTCTTCCAAACCTAAAGAGTTTATTTTTCTCACTCTTTCAAAATTATTATTTTTCATACTAAAGGGGTTGATTAAATTAGACAATAATCTAATTTTTTATATTATGACACATTCTTTTATACATAAATTATCACTTTCCGAGCCGCATTCGCGTGTTATTATTCTATCAGACTACGATTTTATCGTTCAAATCAATTTTGTCATCGCGTGAATAGCCACTCACATGAGCGATTCATCATCGTAAAATAAAACATTCGATATTCGCGAGGCTTGCACTGGGCGAGGCTTAAGCATGGAAATTCGCCATTTCGCTGGTTCTAGGAACGGTGGGGAAAATTCAATTATTCCCCGCAGGCCAGCGTAGCACCTTTTTCTCACCGTGAACTTTCCACCTTAGGGTGTAATACGACGCAAGGTATTATACCCCAGTTCGAGGAGGCCTAATTGACCTCGAAGGGTGCGACCGTATCGCGACCGTTACACCCCGACGATGAAAAATAAGCCCCTACAAATTGGCTGTCGATTTGAGGGAATCCTCGAACCCAACAATTGGATGACGAATCTTGAATGCGTAATCCGCTTTGCAGAAGTGCAAAAACCGGATGGCCTTTCCGTTCACTGACGTTTAGCCTCGCTTGAAACACAGCTTCTTAATCTGTTTTGCGCGAGGAGAGGGAAGAAGGAAAAAAACAACAGGAGGACGAAACAAATCGAACAAAATTTCGAAAATGCAGCACTCGCTACAATTCCACGAATTTGTAGAAAAAATCCTCAGTCCGCGAACGTAATTTACCAGCTTTAAGTTTTGAAAGGTAACTTTTCAAAAATTTTCCGCCGAGAGGCAAGCTCATTTTCAATCATTTTCTCAAAAAAAAAAAAAAAAAAAAGAAAGTTCTATTTCTCGCAAATTTCTCAACCCTTTTTATTACCCTTTTGACAGTATAGTAATATAACAAAGGCGATCCTTCTTCAAAATATGCCTATTTATACCACAAACAATTTCCACACGATCCATTAAAGTTCGTTCGAATAATTTCCATAGCGTCTGGTGCTGGCCTCCATCCAGAACAAGCACGGCACAGCTGTCGCAACACGGTAGATAACCCAGATCTGTCGAATATTTTCATCTGAATAAAAAAAAAAAAAAAAAAAAGAAAGAAAGAATGCTTTTTTCGTGGCGTATGTATACGTACGGGCGTGTGCGTGTACACAAATTGATCCCCGTAATCCACACTATACGGTGCCCCTATAATAATTGTCACGTGACGAGTTGCCACGTCGCCAGCTGTTGCTTAAGTTTCACCCTGCCGGAGAATGAGCCACGTTTTGATGATTCGACAGGACAATGTCGGGCCCTTTCGTCCCAACGTGGCCCGAGATCAAATAATTGTGCGCAAGTTTGTTTGGACTTGAAAGTGAAATCCTTCTAGAAACCTTTTGACGGATTCAAAATCAATGCACGCCCACAGTGAATTTCTACGCGGTTCCTTTTTTTTTTTTTTTCTTTTAATAGATGCGCGTTCTTAGTAATTAGAATTAGTCATTTTTCTAAATTTCCTAGTGAACGGCAAATCTATGCACGCCCACTGCGGTGACTTTCCAGTTTCCTTTTCACCCTTCCCCCCTGTCAAATGTTCTTCTGTTTTCGTCAATTAGAAAATTTTTACTAATAGAATTAGCGATTTTCCAGATTATTACGCGTCTTTGTTACTTACGTTATCTTCATTAATTGGGAAATAATGGAAGTAGCAGTTTGTCAGATTCCTGATGGATCTAAGGTTTGAAATTTTTCATGTAGGTTGCAGTACAGAGCTGCATCTCTAAAATGTGTCTTTAGGCATTCTTTTTATCAGTTAAGAAATTACCGAATTTTTTAAACTCGAATATTTTTCTGGACATTTTTGAAATTTTTCACGATTTTGAATATTCCTTTGTTTTGCCGTAGAAATTTTTCCAATTTCTAAATCTAGAGTACAATTTGAAGTTTGTTACGCGAAGATTTCTCAACTTCGGACATTTTCTTCCTAGCTTATTTTAATAATTTCCCAAATTCTTAAATCCAGAATACAGGGATATTCTTGACATTAAACTTTTCTCCATAATTTATTTCGATTACCTTATTTTCTAATCTTGTTATAGTAATTTTCCATAGTTTTTTCGGGATTTTCTCTAAATTCAGATATTCTTTCTTATTTCGTTACTTAAGTTTTACGTCATCTTCACCTAAGCAATTTTATTTATCACCCGACAGTTTCTCACATCTGATCCTCTGTCAAACCAACAAAGTGGCTAGCGTCGGACGTTCCATTCTGCCGGGCCGTTTCTTCTCGAGAACCAGAATTACGCACAAAACTGGTCTCCCTATCTCTCTCTGGTCTCTCGTTGAAAAATCTGTCGCACGACGCACGTGTGTGCTCGTATCACTCGTGTTACTGTTGCAGACACTGTTTGACGTCACCAACCAGGATGTCGGAGCGGATTTTGTGAGAGATCTTTGACGAATTGTCTCCGCAAGCTCGTCTTCGTTCTTATCTGCTTCCTTGAAACTCGCAGAGCATAACTCTCTTTATCGAACAAGAACTCGTCCAATTTGAACTCGTACTTTCGATAAGTCGACGTAGCAACGTGCTGGTACACGGAGGTGCGTTCAAAGTTCAACTGGTGGCCCGTTCAACGTAAGCTCGTTAGAGTTCAGTGGAGTGTGCCAGGAAACCGTCTAGAACCTCCAGTTGCCATCGCCGTTGACATAATTGTCCCCTTATCGATCACAATGAAGGGGGTCAAGCCCTTCAGAAACTCCAGGATTCTGGTTGAAGCAACGTTGATCGTTCGAACTGTTGATTCTACGACCTCTTAACGATGGACAATTCCTTAATGACTAACTACGGCCATAGTGACTAAAGTGATTATATAAAGTAATTAATTTTTCATCATTATACGAAATTTGAAGTACGAAATTTGAAGTAATTGGAATAATACAAACGTATTGCTTGATCTTTGATCGGTCGAGTCTTTCGAAAGTTCACCAAAGGATCAACCAAAGACTTCAGTTGTATCTATTATAATAATTCGCAAAATTGTGTTGCAGTGCGCTGAATCTGCCGAGACGAAGTTCGATGAATGTTGCTTTTAAGAATCCTGAAATTTATATTGCTTTACTTCTCTAAACATCTCCAACTGTGCTTCGGATATTTCACGTATATTTCACTTGAAATTTCAAACAAATGCGTAAAAATTCACAGTCCGATTGGTATCATTTCCACGAAAGTATGAAGCTCGATCGCGTGTGACCTGACATTATCAACGTTCCTGAATCTCACCCCTCACCCATGCTGTAATGAAATGCTCCACCCTAACGAAGTCTCGAAAGACTTTGAAAGACGTTGAGGGCAGTTCGAACGACGATTGAAAGTAGCAAGGAGCGTGTGGCAAAAAGACATCACCCGTGTTGCGACAAAACCAGGGGCGTAACGTGCAAAAGGAAAGCGGCATGCAATCGTGCAATCACGTCGATCCAACGCGTCCAAGCCGGCAATTATTCCGCCACGGCTCCTGTAAATTCGCCCGGATCCCTTCGAGCGTGTCCGTCCGGCTAGAAACGCCAACTCGGCCAATCGCTCTTAATCGTCGCTTCCTTCCACACGCATCGCTCCTTTATCACCCTTCTATCCTTTTTTCCATCCACGCGCGATTTTCTATTAAACCGTTACGCAAAGGATCGTGGAGGATCATTGTATTTTCAAGGTACATCGGCACTTTGGAGAGTACGTTGCATGAATATTGGAGATATTGACTCTCGAATTTGTGTCAAGTTTCTAAAATTTCGGATTGTCGTTTGACGTCGATCCGTTTCAGAATTTTCAATCCTAAACTTTTATGATCCCAAATGGTAGTTCGGAATTAAACTATGTTGAAAGATACACGATAGTATCGTAAATTAAAAATTTCAACGTAAATTTTAACTAACTTATAGTGGCCAGTTGAGAATTAAATTCGAATTTTTGGAAATTAGAGAAGTAATAATAACTACTTTTCGTATTTTCGGTTCGACGGTTCCTTTCGGTCATTCTAGGCGAGAATCGAGAAATATCGAAACGATTCGCGGAAGTGAGATCGAACGTGTGTAGAATGTTGGGAAATCCAAGAAATCAGTAGATCGCGAGCAAGTAACTCGCGTACGTCGAGTTTCGATGATTCACGAGCTGTTTCTTTCTTTGTGTTGCGAGGGGAGATTGCAAAGTGATAAAACGTTGGTGAAAGGCAGCGAGGGGCCGGGTAAAATTCGTGAAAAAGATAATCAAGAGCGAGAGGATCCAGGAAAAATTGAGATAATGAACGGAGTAATGACTGAAAAATATTGTCCTCATAGCGGAATTCGTACACTTTATTCCCACTCGAGTGAATCGTGTCTGTTCGTTCGAAAACAAGGACATATTTGTGAAAGAGAAGATTTGAAAATTTAGAAAATGAACATCCCTCGGATGGTGGATTTTGTACTTACAAATGGCGAATGGATTGGATCAGATTCGACAGTAGCGTTTTCTTTCGTTACGTACCTGCAAGCAAATTTTTATGTCTATTAAATATCTTGAAATCATTCGTACATAACAATTGTGAAGATAAATATCATATTTTATTTGTCGTATCTTATTTATTACGATTATTCCCCTGTACGCGAATCTCTGTCACCGTCGTCCAAGCGTTGTAAAAGGTTGTAAAAGGATAAAGAAAATGAAAAGAAATTCAGGGAAATCTTTCTATTTCAACAAAATAAATATTTACTCTACACCTTTTATTATTATTCTGTCTTCGAACGATTCGATTTCGTCGTGCGGAGATTGAAAAAACTGTTAAAAAATAAGTACGCGCATGAAACACTCTACACTCTCTACACTCTGTCAAATATTACGTACGAAAGGATATATGATAGAAAGACGGTGCAAAGAATCTGGAGGATATGCATGTACGTAGGAGCGAGACTGAGAAGATAAAGGAAACGGGCAACGCAGAAAAGAAGGCGCTACGCTCGTGCGCGTAACGCGCAGGAATTACAAGGCTTGCTGATATCTTGCACGGTTGTTCGTGTAGTCGTTCCACTTTATCTTTCAACGTAGCGGAATGCCCGGCTAGTTAACCCACAAAAAGTATAGCGGTGGATTCGAGGTGCGCGCAGCCTTGCTGAAATAACGAGCACGTGCAACGCTTCTCGCGGTATAGGGACGAACGAATCGTGAATGGAAACAAAAGAGAACGAGCGTTCTGAGATCGTGTCTTGCAGTTCCATGTTGCATCGGTCAGTCTGTCATTAATCGAAATGATAGGATACATAGAAAACGGACTTATTAACGCGATGTTGTTATTAGTTAGCCAGCAATTTAATTGCTTCTCGTTCGTTCCAGTCTCGAGGAATTCCCCGTGACACGGTCTGTCGCGCTTATGAGCGAAATCCACTTTAGAACTGCCAATTTGTACGCGGCTGTTATTACAGCGAGGCAAAAATTATATTCGAAATTCAGCGTTGAAATTGAATCGTTTAGGGTAGGGCAGAGCAATGTTGTTGAAACGAGAAAGATTTTGAACTGGAGTTTGATACGAGCCGTCTGAATGAAAATTGGTTAACTCGTTACTGATGACGATCTGATAAGTTGCGACATACAGCACTGCATCGATTAATCGTGTAAATTGAGATGCACAAAAAAGCGACAATTACAAAAGTGACGATCTTTCTTTAAATTCGTTCGGGAATTTGCGATCATTTCTGTTAAAAACAAATTTATGAAAGTAAAGCTTCTTTTTTGAATATTAATTACGTATTATCACTGCAAGTGATTTTAGCGGGGCCTCTTTAGGTGCAACGCTGATGCAACGAAAATTAGCGATTGGTTGGTTTGGGTCACGTGATTCGCAAGGGGGCGTGGAGTAGACCTCGAGTAGGAGTGGCGTTGTCTGCTACTGAGCGATTTTGTATTGATTCAAATGTTGGCGTATCAATAAAATTTTATGGCAAAAAAGTCGTCTTCATTTCCTAGTGGGGTACAGGTCGTGCAGTTTTTTTATTATAGATATTGTGAAATTTATAATTGCAGATAAAATTGTATTAATATAACTTATTACAGCAAGATTGTTATTTTCTCGTTTCTAATATTTTGCCGAAATTTAAAGCATGCGATATTTTCTCTATTTTTTATTTTCATCGTGTTAAAGTCATCAGATCTGTTTTATGTTCTGTGTTCTATTTCACCTCCACGAGGACTGTCCTTGGGACCAGGTCAGAGTCGAAGAGTATCGATCAAACGGAAGAAAACGATATCATTGCGAGTTCCTGTATCGCTGTATCTGTCGCCACGGTAACCGCAAACGTACGTACTCGAATATTCTCTAATCATCTTTCCATCGCCGCGGATTAGCACAAATGACTCGAGAAAAACAGAAATACATCGTTGCTCTCCTTACTCGAGATGTTTCAAGTATTTTATTACTTTCCGCGCAGTGTTTGCTTTTATACGTTTCGAACAAAAATGAAAAAGAACACGCGCGAACTCTTTGGATTACGTAAAATCACGTTTCCAGACATACAACGCAGCGTTATCTCAGCAGGGACTGTGAATTGCGTGTTTTGATCCTAACAGCAAGTTCTATAAACGAGACTCTTTTCAAACTTCGGACGTAAAATCGAACAAAGTAGCATCACGACGGTCCGAGTAATAAAATAAAGTCGAACAAAGTGAGACAGGATAGTGAGAGTAGTCAGAGTAATAAAATAAGGCAGTAACAGCGTGGGCAATAAAACGAAGTAGTAACAAAGTACTAAAATAAAGTAGTAACAGTCGAATGGCATAAAGTAGGGAGAATTCGGTCCGAAACGGTCTTGAAAGTTCAAAGAGGCAATATCATCGGCGTGGAAAGGAACAGCGGCGGCGAGGGGGGCATAAATACGAAGACGTCACGAGGCGCCCCCATAAGGGACCAGTGGGTCACAGCAAACGGTGCAACGCCCTGACCTGTCTCTGTCTTCCTTTCTCCACGACGTCCACACACTTTTATGTAATACGTGCAACGCGTACACTTTTTTCTCCTTACGATCTTTGGCATCCCTTCCAATACATCATCACCGTTCTCAAAGTCTTTTCTTTTAACGTGCCATCTTCAGTTCAGAAAGCGGATTACGATGTATTTCTGACGGATTAAAGTCGATCCATATATCTGACGTTGATTCATCTTTATTAATTTTTCATTCCACGGTAGCAAAAATTGACTCTCCTCGCACAAATAAAGTAAAACAGAGACGTTGATCGATCTCCCGTTCGTAAGTTTGTTAGGTCACTGAAGAGTTTGTTGTAACTCCCAACTTTAAGTCTTACTTCGTTATTTCAGTTTGGCGAAAGTTGGTTTAGCTCGGTTTGGTTTTTCTTCGAGCTTGTGAAACTTTCGAATTTAATTTAAAAGAGAACAGAAGTATATAGTTACGTAATTAATATACTATACTGCTGTTAATATGTATACTACTTACTATGTTATGTAGTTACACAGTTCGCTTACAACCAGGCTCTGTTAGTGACAATTTCGAGGAATTTCCACGAGGAATTTTTCTTACGTCAATTCCCTGGCTCCCTTGCCTCTCTGTTAATCGGGTTTATCTGTGACGCACGAGCAGTGGAAAAGAAGAAAAAGAAAGAGAGAGGTCCATTCCCTATCCATTATTCCCATCAGCTGAGAGGCTAAATTAACGCACACGAAAATTCCACATCGCTCGCCGCATCTCGTCAGCTTCGTCCGTTTCGTTCCCGTTATCGCGTCTGCTCTATCATTATTGAACCAACGCCCCACTATGCAAGATGTTTCCCATTCTACACAGTTGGCTCAATCTTGATGAAGTACAGTCAGCTCGGACAGAGGACTCGAGGCAGCTGAAATTCCTCGAGGAAGTTGATCGATCGCGAACCTGACTAATCACGACGCGTCTCTCCTCTTTGTTTTATTTACGAATGATTCCCTGTGGATCAGTGAAATTTCAGAGTAGTTGTACGATTAGGTTGAATATATTGAGGGGCCAATGTTAGAAATTTTGACGCATTCATTTTCTTTTCTTTTGTTTTTTTTTTTTAAGAATTTACATTTTGGAGAGAATTTTATATTTATGTCCCTTTGGATTTCCGTAAAGTTTTACAGATAGAGTATTGAATTTGTGTAATATTTTTTCTCACACAATCTAAGGTTTTAAATTGAATAAATTATGTACTGTCGAGTGAATCTAAATTTTGAATGCTGACGATTAAATTGAAGTATTTTTGTGTCTTCCCAAGTTCAGAAAAAAATGGCAACTGTAATCTCAAATAAAATTAATAAAATCTTTTAATTCACGACAAATTTAATTAAAATATTAATATCGATTAAAGTGAAGTTTGCCTTCTAAGAATCTTGTATAAACAACTTGTATATTGCAATATACAATAATAAAGAGTAACGCAAGTTCAATAACGTCCGGTTCGTACAATTTTCGCGCATTATTCCGCAGCGTAGTCCTTAATGGGTTAAAACCAGCTGGCACAAAGAAATTAATGGATATTAACCATGCTATCGTGTCCAGAGCTCTGACGTGGTACAGTCCACTTGGCAATTTCGCGTTCTTTCCACCGCGGAGAAGAAAGTTTTTCCCTCCGAATTAACACGAACGATTCGAACGTTGTTGAAGCATTGGCTATTGAGCGAGCAAGTTTAAAAGTCGCCTTCGGAACGAAAGAAAACTGTGGAAAGAAATTAATGGACATAGAGACTTAGAGAGGCTCGATAGAGTACACTCCGCTCGAACAAACGATCGTTCTTCAGTTCTTTCTGCGTAGTTTCAAGCTTGAACTAAGAAGGAGGATTTATTCTTTGAATTGCAAAAAGTTGTCGGGCTAAAGATGACCGAGAATATTAGATTTGGGAATAATTAGGTTCATTTCTCATTCATTCAGTACTTGAATTAGCTCGGATAAAGGATATTCTGGTCTGTCGTTGTAAAAAGAAATTAGCCGAGGTACCTTCATTTAAATTAAGAAGATTTAATTCAGTTTAAGGATATAAGAAGTCGGATATTTTTCTGAGAAAAGGCAATCGAGTTTATGAATAATTAAACACTGGAGCTTGTGTTCAAATTAACCAGCAGTATAGTTTAAACAATGTAATCGACTTTATGAATAATCAAATGCAGTGAAACTTTCAATATCCAAATTTGTTGAGAGATGGTTGTTCAAGTAAAGAAGCTTTCAAACACTCTCAAACACTCTCAAACACTCTCAAACACTCTCAAACACTGTTTTCTGCATTTTTGCGTTTCGTGCATGAGAGAAAATGGTTATCCATCTGTTCGAAGCGTTTCAAGATTCTCCTAATAACGCGTGTAATTAGGTATAGATATTTTTTGAGATTACTAGAGCATAAATGCATATATGGAACTCTGCAAGGCAATTTTTGATAAGTTTAATTAGGATTTAATTATTCGAACACGAGATCGCGTTTCGATGGTAGAAAACGGATAAGTAGTAAAATATTCGAACAACAAAACATTTAGGTAATAGAACATTTGAAAAATAGAATGTTTCTACAAAAAAAAAATTTAAACATCAGAGTGATTGTAGAATATTTTAATAAAAAAGCATTTGAATAGTAACTCTCCAGATAACGAAACTTTCTCTATACGATCACTCGTTATTAAAATGAATATTATATTTCAACAAATATTATTCATTTACAAAACGTGTAATTATATAAATAAAATATACAACAATTTTTCAAGTATATTTATCAAATCTTATTTCATGTATAAAATAGTCCAAAACTTCGAGAGAAGATATCCCCCCCCAAAAAAAAGAACGAGGAAAGTAGTTGAAGGCTAAACGTGCAACTGTTAATTTCAGCAGAAAATGCTAAAACCGAGGGATTTCAGCGAGATAGTTTTCTATTCAAACGCGTTGCTGCTTTCTCTTTCTGCCGGGGCCATCGTTTGTCGCGACGCGACCAAAAGACCTTTCTTCTCTCTCTCTCTCTCTCTCTCTTTCTCTCGTCTCTTTACTGCGAGACGACTCGACGACAGACGCGCGAGGGCGTCTAATTACACCCACTTGAGACGTTAATTAATTCGTGGACCGGAGAAACACGTGCCCCGGCAAAAAATCATGCGGACGCCCGACGTCTTCGCGGAGAAAAGCCGCGCGTATCGGAAAAAGTTCGTCTGGATATTGCGAGAAAGGGAGTGACACCTTCCAGGCGAAAGTTATTTTCGTTCGTGACCAATTGAAGCAGAAATTGCTCGAATATTATGTTCTAATTTCTGCACCAATTTATAGGAATTTATAGGATCAGGTTACGTTTGCTAAACTATAAATTGTAAAATTCGAAATTTTAAAAGTTGAATATATATTACGTCTAGGTTTGTTTATTTTATATATTTATCTAGGTTATTATTCATTTTATATTTATTACTCATTTATTTTATTTATTATCTAGGTGTATTATTTACTTTATATATTTATTTTATTATAAAGTTAAAGCTCAGTCTGTCCTGAAGGATTTCTTTTACGAAGGATTTCTCTTAACGTTGTTTCGGAGTTATGTTTATACGCGGGCAACGAACATTTCGCCAATAAATTGCTGATGTAGAAAAATATGCAGGATGCAGGATACGCGAGTGTATAAAATATTCAAAAACAAGTTCCTGCTTTTTAAATTATGCGCGCACGTAAAGAATCATAAAATTCCAATGGAAGGTTTGTTGCCACTGCGCAAGCGACGTGACAGAGATACTTGAAAATTTATTCAACGATTGTTTTTTTTTTTTGCAAATAACACGTATATTTTAATCCTGCTATTTTCTAGTCAGCACCTGTACATTACTGTATATAGCACGATATTCTGGTATAATTATCAGAATTCAACTGTCACGGGACAAAATTCACTGGCTACTTCCATTTCACAGCCAATTAGATTTCCATTTTCCACTTCCCAGTTATTACATTCATTTCCCCATAAAAGTGTACTGCTGCTATCCCGGACGATATTACTCTTGCTTCCTCGTTTCTGTTTCCTTTTGCTGCTACAATTTCTTCCCTCCTCCTCCCCCTCCTCCTCCCCCCTCATGCATTTCATTTCCTAGAATTTCGTACATGGCCGTGACAGTTGAACGAAGTCTCATCCGTGCCGTTTCGCGTCGCCAGGAATATTTTTGCCTCATGCAAATCATTTTTTAGAAAGTCCGACAACGTCGCGCCCAAGAGTTTCCAAGCAAAATTGATCGCGGTAAATATACGATATCCAAGCCGGTTGGAGTTAAAAATCGCGGCTGGTGAAATTCAGCGATCCCACACGGTCGGTTTCGACGGAATTAACGAGCTTTCCGATTCTTCTTCGCCTCGACTCCGCAGAAATTTTTATTTGCCACGAATTGAACAACGCCACGGGCGTCTTGATAATATATATTATTAGCCGACTGACTAAGCGAAAAACATATATTAAATAACGTAAAAAACGCGCAATAACAAATTAAACAATATATAAAACGTTGCTAATAAATTTTAGTAATTATCACAATCCAGGTGTTCGTAACTGCTCTACGTCACGAGTGAAATTTCGTCGACTCTGGAAGAATTGGCTTCACTGAAATGTGAAACTTCTATCGGAGGAAGGAAGGTAAAAAAGAATATTGAAAAAAATTCGTATACATTCCGTCTTTGAAACAGCTGTAAAATCGCTGGCATTAATTTACAAATTGGTCATTTCGAACGAGCTCTAACAGAACTTTGTATTAATACATTATTTACGCTGAATTTAAATCAGGAATTAGTTCCACTCGCTGGACATCGTAACGAGTGCTCCGCTTCGGGCATATTTCATCCATTTTTCCGTGTCTTGCGCGTTCTTCGCATTTTTTGCATTTCCCGTAAAAGCGTGAATTCGTTCGCGCATTGATTCGTCAAGTCGCGTAAGGATCAAAAGGCCAGACGGAAGCGTCGAATTCCTTCCTGATTAACACGCGTACGGCAATCCGCGGTTTTATCGAAACACGTTGGCAAATGGTGGAGAACTAGTTGCTCAATTCCCCGCGGTAACTTCGATTCAGATAAGATCGGGCGGAGTATCAGACACGGATCCTCTTGCTCGCGACTGAATTAATATTAACAGAGAAATTTGATAAATTGCAAGTTGGAAGCCAGCGGCGTTGATAGATTCTCTTGCGCAATGTTAACAACCGCGACGAGTCTTAATAAACCGAGAATAATTTGGAAATGAACAGAAAGTTAATAAAGAGCAAGTAGCAAATCGCATAAATTTCCTTATTTCACAAATTTATCTCATAATATCCATCCTGTAATATTATTATTTTAATATTTTATTTGATGTTACATTGTATTTTATTTATGTATCGTTGAATGATTCCATCTCACCTAAAACTACTTGCCAATTATTTCACAATTTTTGGCGGGGAAGAAAGGGGGAAAAGAGAGATTAACAATGAGAGAAATACTCTGTATTTTCATTTCGAATTTTATCCCCGAGCAACTTTCAACCCGTTGGCGTATCCTAAACTTCATTGAATTCCGCCGAATTCCTCGGTACACCGATGCAGTTCTAAAATTACGTAAGAAAGAAAGAAATCGAAGAATGAAAGTGACGGAACTTATTGAAAGTTGGAACTTCGATAGAAGAAAATTACGCCACATTCTAAACGTTATAGGAAGCATCTTAATCTCGAATTTTATGTTACATGTTATGTGTTTTTTCTACGCGTGCGTTTCGTGCAATTTTTCTGTTTTAAAATTTTCTAGAAACACGCGAGAATCTACGATCTATAATAATAATTCGACTCTGAACGCGCGCACGATCGCGCCGTGCGCCACGATCGTAGATCCTGGATCCACGTATAGATCTAGCCGCACGACTCGCAGCGAGACATTTTCACAACCGCTTTTCCCTCGCAGGACTGGTTGCGAATCCGGGCGGCTGGGACCCGGTTCTACGCGATACAACCTCGTAGAAATCCGGCTTAAAGGGGTCGACGGAACAACTCGCCTGATACTATCGGAGAAAATCGTTCGTCGACAAAAAAGTATCCGTCTGCGGTTCTAATGGGGGAATCTTCTGATTTATGCCTCGTACGAATGATAATGATAATGATAATGACGAGCTTCGGCTCGTTTCTTGGAAAGTTCCCGTCGTTGCTTTTCGTGAAAAATTCTTTTTAGTCCTCGAGTAAATAATCGATAGTTTCTCTGAAAGTTCTGCAAAGGAACTTTATTTGTCGTCTGTCGTTGGAGAAGATTATTCGTCTTGGGAAGAAACATAAAAAGAATATATTATTTACTCAAAAAGTAAATAACGCGATGAATTTTGAATTGCTTCTTTTGAACAGTTTACGACCGTTTTTTGTGACAAAAGAAAGAGTTCTATATTTCATGTGGAAGAAAAACGAGTCGAAGATAAGATTATCTTCCGGTGGGAGAGTTATTTAAATTTTTCGTCGAAACGTAAAGTTTATTACGATTTATCACGACGCAACGTTTCACTGAATTCTGAAAAAAAAGTAATTAATCGACACACGCGAAAATATACCATACGCCAGCTTTGAAACGCGTGGACGATATAGTCGCACGGCTGTATAAAAATATTCGTCGGAGGGAAAGAAACTCCGTGCAACGAGAGACTTCGCGCGCTGCGATAGACGGCTGATCTTGATTTGCTTTTAATGAAGCTTCGGTTTTAAGCGTGCAATTCGAACTAGCCAGTTGGTGAATGTTTTTGTAAAGGCTCATCAACTACGAAGGAAACACGGTCCAGCGAGGCGTATGTTGAACGTTGAATAATTCCGGATGCTTTATCATCCGAGGCTGTGATAAGAAGCAACGAGATAATGTGCAGTTCTGCGTATAGCCGCCGGCTTCTCATTGTGCTACTATTTCTGTTCGAGATCGCGTATATGTAAGTGGCTCTTCCCCGCTCCAACGAGCTCGACTTATGTAAAATCCGTTTAGATTAGCCTCGTCGCAAATAATACACTGTTTTGACTGATTGCTCGTTTCTGCAGTGTGCTGTTTGCATGTTCAATCAACATAACTATCCAATTTCCTCTTCTTCTTCCTTCTTTTCTCTTTTCTTTTTCTTTTTATAGGAAAAATTAATCGGACGGCAAATTCTACAAACGAGAGGAGCGACGTACAGACTTTTCAAAATGATTTTCATCCAACTAGAAATTTTCCTCCGAGAATTATACGTGGGTCAGTAACGAAGATTTTTTTAAGAAATTCTGCAAATAAAAAACTACCAGACAATCGGGCAGAATTTTTCACGTTTACGTTTATTACTATTAGAATTGTTTCAATATGTTTGTGACAAGTAAAGATTTGTAATTTTAGTTTCGCGTCTTCTCAATTTTTTAAATTTCTCTTCTATGTCGATTCAAAAAACGCTGTTACGATTTTCGTTAAAGAGGTAGTAGAGTGAATCAGACTATTTTATTTATTTCAAATTAATCCAGGCCATCGTTCTTGTTCCAAAATCATTTTTCACTTAGAAAATTCGCACGCTCAAGCGTTGTACGTAGCTTTGTCGTACTCGGTTTATAAAATACGACAACATCGCGATGATTTTCCCCGCAACGAAGGAATGCAGAGCGATCCGAGGACTCGAAAACGATCGATACAGCGCCTCATTCGAAAATGTTAAGTCGTGACCAGGCAACTTCGGTGCAATCACGAACTCTGGAATTAGAAAGTGAATATTATTGAATCCTCTCCTCTCCGGTTAATTGTGATATCGATCGGCACGAGAAAAAAAAAGAAAAAAAAAAAGAAGAGAAGAAAAGAAAGAAATAAGAACAACCAGGTCCAGTTTTCACCGGAACGATTCCTCAGCTTCTCGACGCGATCCATGATCGATTCGCGATCGATGGAACGAACGGCTACTAGTCGAACAGCATTTCTCCGGAGAAACGAATATTTTTCTCTTCGTCACCGTGATGTTTGCGCGAAAAATCGCGGAAACTGTCGGCTGTTGGTTAATTTATCGAACGATCGACGATCGACGAAAATGAGCACTCGCAGCCTCGCTAAGCTCGGTAATCGAAGGCGATCGACTTCGCCAC